>ML401341.1:6486-17776 GCA_005239525.1 Nicotiana knightiana | reverse complement strand
GCTCAATTATGGCTTTTCCTTTAGAATCTTGCTCTAACTTGCTCGAATCTAATCATAATTAACTCAATATCATTAATTAAGGCTAAAGGAACTAACTTTATTGAAAATTATAATTTTTTCTAAGTTTTCTCAAAAAAAAGTGAAAACCCGACCTTGGGCCCGCTTGGTCTAAACTCGGGTTTCAGACCAAATTATGTTTATCCATTCACCTACGAACCCAAATATACATTAGTTTAGAAATCCGACCTCAATTCGAGGTAAAGATTCGATTTGTACAAGATTTATTAATTCTACTCAAACCCTCAATTTTTACCATGAAAATTCTTAGTTTTTGATTTAAAAGTGATGAAAAACAATGAGTAATTGAAAGAACAAAGTTTAGAGTTGATTACCCATGACTTGGATATGATAATTGTTGAAGAAAATTATTCTTAGAGCTGTAAACTTCAAAAATAAGGTGAAGAAGAAGGTCTGCCCGTTTTTAATATATTTTCTGTCATCCGTTCTGCCTCGTTTCTCATGCCAAACAATCTCGACACTCGATTTTTATGTATCCAATGGATTCCTTGTGAAATTCTAGTCAAATTAGGCTTTTGAAACTCAACTTGACCTTATAATGAAGGAGATATGTAGGTTTTAATATTTGCAAATAGTGCAGATTTTTAATACGCAGTCAAGGGCAATTTCGTAATTAACCTGAAAAATCTGGCAACCTTAGTAAAATGACCATAAAATCCTCATACGATGTCCAAATTCGATGATTCTTTTTGCTACGGGTCCGTAATTACGATACGGAGCTAATAATTAATTCAAAACAGAAATCGGAGCTCATTTGTTCAATATGATATCATTTATGCTTGAAGAAACGACGTCGAAACATAAGAAAGAACGAGCGCAACACAACCCAAACCTATTTGAAACTCACCCGAGCCCTCGGGGCTCTAAACCAAACATGCACGCAAGTCTAAAAGAATCATACGGACTTGCTCGTGCGATCAAATCATGAAACTAACATGTAAAGCTATGAATTTAACCTCAAAACTCATCATTTTTCTCAAGAACACTTAACTTTCACTATTTCTCAACCGGACATCCGAATCACGTCAAATAAACTCTGATTCTCACCGAATTTCACAGATAGTATGCAAATACTATAATAAATCTATACCGGATTTCGAGACCAAAATACGGGTCCGATACCAGTGGTTTCAAATATTAATTCTTTTCTTTATTTTATTAATATTTCAGCAAAATAATTTCTTTCAAAAATTAATTTCTAAGGCTTGGGACCACGAAATTCAACTCCGGGCACACACCCAAGTCCCATATTTTACTGCGTACCTCCCGGGATCGTCGAAACACAAATTTGAGTCTGTTTACTCAAAATGTTGACTCAAGTCAACTAAAACCAAATTTTTAATTCTAAAAATTATTATTTCTTATATTTTAACATAAAAGCTTTCTGGTTTCTTTCCCGGACTATGCACGCAAATCGAGGTAGTTAAAATTAATCTTTCTATGGCTGATAAGCCTATGACGGAGTCTAAATTCTTAAAATGACCCCTTGGGTCATCACAGAGGCCTTGAAAACTTTCTTGGGATCTGATAATGCTTCAAACTTCACCAGTTCTAGATGAGTTTCTAGGCATACACCTATAACCATCAAGTTTGCAAACATTAAAATTTCAATGTATTTATTGAAAGTGAAGAAAATTGACTACACTAAGATCTTTTGTACTTCTTTCAACTGTAATCGATAACACCGTTAATTCCCCGATAACGGCGCCAAAATTTGATTACGCCCAATTATGCCTTATAAAAAGGACTAAGCGGTCATTGTCAATATATTCCAGGTATTAAACTCAGAGCCGAATCCCACATGTAATTAACCTACCAATCACAGTTATCAGACTCACTCAATTCCACGCACTCAACTTCCAAGATATTTTGAATAACAATTGGTTGTTTTTCTACTAACTATTACTTTATGAAATTATATTAAAGGGCTAACTAAGAATGGGTTGTAAACAAAAATGATAAGGATATAAGGTTATGATTTCCCCTATTGACGGAATTTCCTCCTGCTATGTTTCATATAAATTCGCCTAATCGTCTCTAGCGATCATGAGCACTCTTCCTACCGTAAATCTCTCCTGAGTAATTACGACAATTTACTAGACATACTCTCCCGAGTTACGCTAGCTGGCTTTTAGTACAGCTCACTTAGATCGCACCCAAGGTTTCGTTATCCCTAATCCCACCTTTAAACCCTTGGTTATTGATTCCTCACATACGTCGAGAGTGATGTTGTTCAGCAACTATCTAAATATGCAGTCTCCCGAGTAATACATACTAAATAGGCACAGCTAATTGAGGTTCCTTTCAATTAACTACAACAAGAACGTAGTTGAACAAATAGAGATTAAACTTGGAAAATCTATATTAACATAGCAAGAGTTTCATCCTTCAATAGGTTCCATCAAAACATTAGACTAAATGTTTAGGTACTCATAATAAAACAAGATAAAGCAATAAAATAATTCATGATTCCCAAAATAATGATAAAGGAAGAAGAATGAAAACTCTAATGGTGTCTTGATCTTTCTCCCACTTGTTATTGCCTCCAAAATAAGTCTAAACCAAGCTTAACCTTGACTTGGGCGAGTTTGTTGAGTTTATATAGGGTTAGGATAAGTTTCCCACGTTTTGCACTTAAGCCCCTAGGCTTTCCTGGTTGTCTCCAGGTCGCCCGCGTCCGCGAGCCGACCGCGGTGGATTATGCAGATTTTGTTTTCCTCCTTTGTCCATCGCGTTCCAGCCGCGGTCTGACCGCCGTCGCGGTGGACTATTGCCCAGTCTTTCTACGCCTTTTCTTGCTCCTTTTCATCTGGATTCTTCTTGTTTGGCCTTGTATCTACATATTTGATTCCAAAACACTCCATACTATCTTTCCGAAGTAACTCCTGCAAAGCACAAAAACCTTAATTAGAGCATTTTGTTATCATTTAGCACTTAAAACATCAATAAAGTATGGTTAACTTAGAGCATAAATAGCATCTACATCGCATAATATAGGCTACTGTCAGCGGGCTATCTTAGCAAGCCGAAATGAGTACGTTGATAAACTAAATGAGAGATTGATTACCATATTTCCAGGAGAAAGAAAAACTTTTATAAGTTTTGACTCTGCATAACATGACACCAATAACTACTACCAGGAAGAATATCTAAATACTCTGACGTCAAATGGTCTCCCGCCACACAAGTTAAATGACAATACTATATGTTATATACACATTTAATTTTTCCACTAATATCTCATGTGTGCTTGCATATACATACATATTTAAGAAATAAAATTAAAAATAAGTTTTCTACTTTGTACAGGTTAGTTTCGAAGAAGAATGCACCAATCATGTTACTCGGGAATTTAGACCCTTCAAATAGCTTATGCAACGGTATAAGAATGATATGTAGACGATTTAACAATAATGTCTTACATACTGAAATAATGATTGGACATTGTGCAAATACGCATGTGTTTCTTCCCAGAATTCAACTTTCACCCCCTGAAAATGAAGGATATCCTTTCAAATTCATTCGGAAGAAGTTTCCAGTAAGTATTTGCTTTGCCATGACAATAAATAAAGCACAAGGCCAAACAATTCCCCACGTTGGCTTGTATTTGCCGCAACATATTTTCTCTCATGGACAATTGTATGGTGCACTTTCAAGAGGGATATCAATGTCCACAACAAGAGTTTTGGTCATGGCAGAGCAACCGAAACGTAGAAGTGGAACATACACCAAAAACATCGCATATAAGGAAATTTTAGGTAAGATTGTTATTTGTACTTACTAGTATCAAAATATAGATACTATAAATATCCCAATCCTAACAAATTTTATCTGTTCAATTTTGCAGGTTCAATAAATATATAATAGGCAGACATTTACTCTTTGTAAACCTATATTTTATAAAGTACTTTTCTTTTACTAATTATAATGAAATTTAAATATGATTTATATAATATGTACAATTTGCATAGAATACACGTGCAACGCACGTGTCAAGGACTAGTATCTTAATATATTTGAACCAGCTTGAAGTGAATTTTACGTTTGTAAACATGATTAAGAGAGTTCAAGGCTACAGATGAGGTCACGTGTTCAAGTCCCCTTTTATTGATTTTTGAAATTTTTCCTTTTTCTATTTCTATTGCTACAGCAAATGTGCAATGAATAACCACCATTTACCTTGTAACTTATGGAAATTTTACCTTTTATGTCAAAGGTATACACCTTATTTATTCTAAATCAAAATTATTTTAAAATATTATCTTTTATAGCTATGTTTTATATTTATACTACCATTGAGGCATGAAAGAAGACATGAAATACGTTATTTATGTTTTTCCTCTCTCTTAAACAGTTGGACAACCTATTTTAAGGTGATTGTCGTTATTGTATTCATGAATACATGGCGTGAATACATGTGAATACATGCTCATACAGCTGGACTGCCCTGATTTTAGGCGCTTTTTACTGTTGTATTCATGAATACAGCAGCGCGAATACATGTGAATACACGCGCGTACAGCTGGACTGCCCTAATTTTAGGCGCTTTTTGTTGATGTGTTCATGAATACATGGTGCGAATACATATGAATACATGCGCGTACAGTTGGACGGTCCTGATTTTAGGCATTTTTTACTATTGTATTCATGAATACAGCAGCGCGAATACATGTGTGTACAGCTGGACTGTCTTGATTTTAGGCACTTTTTGCTGCTGTACATAAATACATGTCACGAATATATGCGAATACAAGTGCGTACAGTTGGACTACCCTGATTTTTAGGCATTTTTTGTTGTTGTATTCATGAATACAATAGCGTGAATATATCGAATACACTACCGTAACAACTGAATAGTAGCTATAGGAAGTAATAATGTAAATGGTAGTTATAGGAAATTAATAGCCACTAAACAATAGTTGTTTCTGAAAATTCCTCTAAAATTATTATTCCAATGTCTTCAACTTATTCTTTTCTCTATTTTACTTCATATTTTTCACTTAATTCAATAGAAATCAACTTTATTTTACTTCACAAAATTAAACCTTTCTACAAAGTGATCTTTAATTCTCTATTTCATAATTGCTAAATCATGCAAGTACATTTAATGAAATTATTTATAATTTGTTAGTTTATATTGAAAAAAATTTATTTGTTTTATAATTTTTGGTTCTGTGTATTAGCACTCTTTCTTTAATTATTGGTATTAATTCAATTTAGATTGTAACTCTTTTTTATTATCCTCTATTTGTAGATAATACCTGCTTAGTTATAAACACAAAAGGATTTAATAATCTGTTTAATTTCTTGGAATTAATAAAAAATTTATTGGTTAAATAAGTTTCTTATTAAATTTTAACAAAATTTTGAATAATTAAAATTTGTTAAATTAAATAGATAAGAGTGTTTGGTTAAACGATAAATTATTCAAATAGTTCGGAGGAATTAGTTTATGTACTATTAAAATGCCAAAATTGTAAAACATAGTGCACTAACTTTTAAAGACTTAAATTTAACATCACGCTTTAAACAAAGGGGCCCAAAAAGGAAAAGAATTAACAAAAATTCGACCAAATTTTGTTGGTCTTCTTCAATGCCGCTTATACTATTGATTTGCTATCATTTTAAATTGAACCCGCTTGTGTAAAATCTTAAGTCTGTCACTGAGGTTGAGTAACTGTAAGAGTAACACGAAGCTGTGAAGCAATTGGAGGTTGAATGCAGGTTATCTTCGCTAAAAATCAAACAAAATCAGCCGATTCATTCGCCGTCGAAAATGGCAGAATACATCGGCGGTGGTGGCGGACTATGATAGTGGAGGGAAAAGTTTTTGTATTAGCGACTGTATTTTGTAGTAAGTAATGAGTTTTACAAATTGCATTGGGAAAAGGGCCAAATATACCCTTTCTACTTTGGGATGTTATCTATATTAAACCTCTATTATACTATCCGGCCAAATTTACCCCTATCATTATGCTATCCCAAATTTATCCCTACCATCAGCAAAATTTTAAAAATTATCCATCAGTCCATCAGATGACCCATCTCCCAAATCTTTTTAATTAAGTCACTTACTCTTCTTTGTGATCCACTATATTCAAAAATTAATATTGTATGAATGCTAAAGGTACTAGAATATACGTATTGTTCATAGATATTTTTAATTACCAATGCTCCACTTCTCTTCCTGTGATAATAAGTTTGGAATTGATTAATATTTATTTTATTTTTCAACAATATACACAACATGGAATTCAAAGAGTCTATTTATTGTGTATTACATGCACATGATCATCTTATATGTACATGTTGTGATGACCCGAAGGGTCATTTTATGAATTAAGACACTATTCCAGACTCGTTAGCCTTAAAAAAGACTAATATTAATTATCTCAATTTGTGTGCACAGTTCGGACATGAAACCGGAAAGCTTTTATGTGAAAATATGAGAAATAGAAATTTTTAGAGTTAAAATTTAGTTTTAATTGACTTTGATCAACATTTTAAGTAAATGAACCCGGATCTGTGTTCCGACAATCCCGGGAGGTCCGCAGTAAAATATGGGACTTGGGCATGTGCCCGGAATTGAATTCCGAGGTCCCTAGCCTTAGACAACAATTTTTGAAGAAAAATGTTGTGCTTGTTTTTATAGAAAATAAAGAAAAAATCATTGGTATCGGGCCTGTATTTTGGTTCCGGAGCCCGGTACAAGTTTGTTATGATATTTAGGTCTTATCTGTGAAATTTGATGAGAATCGGAAATGATTTGACGTGATTCGGATGTCCGGTTGAAAAGTTAGAAAATTTGAGTGTTCTTGAGAAAATCATGAGTTTTGAGGTTAAAGTTGTAGTTTTTTATGTTATTTTGATGATTTGATCGCACGAGCAAGTTCGTATGGTATTTTTAGACTTATGTGCATGTTTGGTTTTGAGCCCCGAGGGCTCGGGTGAGTTTCGGGTAGGCTACGGAGTGTTTAGACTTAGAAAAAAATTGTACAGTTGATATCTAGTGTTGGCAGGCCTCTGATCTCACAAATGCAAGATCAGGACCTGGGCCAGCCTCAGATCTCGCAAATGCGAGATTCTAGCCGCAATTACAAAGTCCTCATATGTCGCAAATGCGACAATTTCATCGCATTTGCGATGGCTGCAAAATTTTGAAGGTTTCGCAATTGCGAACCCCTGATCGCAAATGCGATAACCGCAGCTTGTTAAAACAAATTTTAGACGGATGCCGAGTGAGGTTTTCACATATCATCGCAGTCTCTAGTACTTGTTCAAGCAAAAGGATCTTAATTTGAGACAAAGGATATGGTTGGAGTTATTGAAAGATTATGATGTCACTATATTATATCATCCAAGGAAGGCCAAAGTGGTGGCCGATGCATTGAGTAAGAAGGCGGTGATTATAGGCAGCCTTGCATTTATTCCGGTCGGTGAGAGACTGTTTGGCTTCAAACATTCAGACTTTGGCTAATTAGTTCGTGAGATTAGATATTTCGCCCAGCAGTGGTTTAGCTTGTACAGTCACTCGGTCTTCTCTGTTTGAGCGTATCAGAGATCGGCAAGATGATGACCCACATTTGATGGTCCTTAGGGACACAGTTCGGCACGGTGGTGCCAAGAAGGTTACTGATATTTTAGACGTCAATACCACATAATTATATAAGTTAATTGTGAGGTACCCAATTTTTTGAGTGCTGTCTAACTGGAAGAACCTAGTTCTTCTTGATGTACTTACTTCTACTGTTGCGGAATATTAAAAGCAATAAAGTAAAAACACAGAGATTTGTACGTGGAAAACACCTGGCTCAAAAGGTGAAAAAACCACGACCTACTCCTCAGTAGGATTTGCTCAAACTCTTCACTAAAACTCTGAGCCAAACGGACTTACAAAATAAACTCTTTTGTAATCCTAGGACTAACTCTAATCCCTTTGTAGTAACTAGGCCCCAGCTAATTTCTACAAGCTTCAAGTTAATTCTAACTTCAACAATGCGTACCTATTACAATTGCTTCTATGAAAGCTGAAAAGATACAATATTGAACCTCCTACTACAATCAACTAGACTCAATAATTAATCAGATGGAACTGGTTCGTCTAGTTGAACTGTAGCCTTTGTGTCGCACAATAATTCTGCTAGCAAAATAACTCTAGGAACTTTGTGCTTTCAGACTTTGATTCACTTCAGCTTTTGTGCGCGTTAAGAATTCCAGCAGAAATACATCGAGTATTTATAGAGTCAGTTGTTAAGCTTGTCGTCCAATTCTAGTCCAAATCTACCTGGGTGAACAAATTCGTATCAAACTCAACTTCTTTTTTTTTGTTACTTTCCTTGCTGAATTCGACTTCAATCTTCTCATCAGTTTGCAACCTTTTCGCATTAGGAGAAAATCTCTTGGTTCATTGATATTTCACATTCACAAATATCTCCTATGCATATACGTTTCATGTGCTGGCTATTCAGTTCAAGATGTGTGCTCCGATGGACCTGGTCAGCCATTTGTCAATCTTCAAAACTATGCAGTGACATGGATCAACAAATTCCCCCTTTTTAATGATGACAAACTCTATGTTTAATCATGTATACACTTCAAACACTTTGTATGATTTTAAGCATTAATCATAGAGAAACCAGGTTCATTAGGTTATAAATATCACTTTGAAAAATAAATTTGAAAAAGTTCAGCACATATCTTCCCCCCTTTGGCATCATCGAAAAGTTTGCAAAATGATACACTTACCAGATTTATTAATTATTACTCATGGACATTGAGGCAACTGCAGGTGAAAAGCATGATTAATCAACACAAGAAGCCAATAAATGTAAGCTAAATAAGAAATTGAGACAAGTCAATAACTAGAAGCAAAATTCATTGACTAGTAACGATTATCAACCACCATACAGAAAAACAAAAACAAACCAACCATGAGCAAAAAACAGAGTAAAAATAACTGAAATTGAACAACTGGTCTAAAGAGGGGTTTTGGAAGCTTTGGACAGCCTAAGGATGGGAAGGTGCAGAGGAGGTTGTGGTCTTGGATTGTAGGAGAGAAAGCATCTGTTGAAGAACACCCTCGTTCTTTTCTTTCTCCTTTGCTAATTCAGCCCTAAGAGCATCCCGCTCAGCTTCAACCTCAATCACACGAGACTTCAAACGAAGGATCTCCATATCTTTGATCTCGTTTTCCTGCACCAAAGTTCTAACTTTGCTGTTGACTGGTTTCATTCTAGATGAACCAGGTTCATCCACAGGAACATTGGCATTGTAGTCACATGTCAGCAAAGTTTCCTTCCCAAAATAGTCTTTGGCAGTATCCATCTCAGCCTTCTTCACTGGAAACCCAAAATGTGCAAGCACTACTGTCAGAATGAATCCATATGGAATTGCGTGTGCTTTGGTTCCATTCACAACTCTGTCCAAGAGTTGGATGATGAAAGCCGGCCAATTGATTTGTGTAACGACCCAACCGGTCATTTTGAGCTCTAGTGCATCGTTCAGCGGTTTGAAGTCATGAGCAGCTTCATTTCAGGTATTATGACCCGTGGGCGTGGTCGGAATTGAATTCCAGGAAGTTTAAAATTGATTTAGAAAGAAAATTCTCATTTCATAAGCCTTAAGTTGGATAAATAAACTAAGATTCGAATTTTGAGTAAACGACCTCCGAATCAAGATTTGAAGGTTCCAGCAGGTTCGTATGATGATTTCGGACTTGGGCGTATGTCTGGCTCGGTGTTTGGATAACCCGGGAACGCTTCGGCATATATTGTGGAAGTTAGCATTTTAGAAGGATTTCATGAATTTGGGCTTGGAGTGCATATCAGTGAGGTTGATGTCCGTTTGGGATTCCGAGTCTGGGAATAGCTATGTATGGTGATTCTGGAATTGGGAGCGCGATCGGAAGTGAATTTGGATGTCCGTAGGTCATTTTCGGGTCATTTGGCTAAAGATAGAAATTTGAAGGTTTTTGAGAAATCCGACCGGAAGCGGGAATTTTGATATCGTGGTTGGAGTGTTATTTTGTAAGTTGGAGAAGGTCTGTAATGTTGGATATGACTTGTGTGAAAAATTTGGGGTCAATTGGAGGTGATTTGATGGGTTCCGGCATCGAATGTGGAAGTTTGGAATTTCAAGTTCTTAAGGATTTGGATTGATAAGCGATTCGTTGTTTCAATGTTGTTTTATTTGAGGCTTCGAGCAAGTCCGTGTTATGCTTTGGGATAGGTTGGTATGATTGGACGGGGTCCCGGGGGCCTCGGGTGTATTCCGGGTGGTTAACGGATCAAAGTTGAAGTTGGAAAAGGGACTGAAGGTTGTTGTCATCTGGTGTAATCGCACATGCGAGGCTTTGACCGCGGGTGCGGAGCTGCAGGTGCGGCTAAGGGCGCCGCAGGTGCGAGATTTGGGGCTGGAGCTGAGAGGACCGCAGGTGCGGGAGTTTGGTCCGCAGGTGCGAAGAGTGGGTCGCAGGAGCGAAATTTTGCTGGGTCGAGTTAGAGCCGCACCTGCGATGGAATTTCCGCAGGTGCGGAGCCGCAGGAGCGCCTATTGGACTGCAGGTGCGAAAGGAGGCCTGGGCAGAATGTTTAAAGACGGGTTTTTGTCATTTCTCACCCATTTTTCATATGTTGTGGACTATTTTGGAGAGCTTTTCAAGGGAGATTTCATCAGGGATCAGAGGTAAGTTTTTTCTACTCGTTTCTAAGGTTAAACACAAGATTTATGCATAAATTTGATATGAGAATTGTGGGAAAAATTGGGGTTTTTGAAGAAAAACCTAGGAAATGTAAATTTGGGATTTAGCCACGAATTTGAGTATGGAATGTAGAGTAAATTGCATGATTGAACTAGTAGAGCTATGGGTAGCATGTATCTTCGAGAATTTTGGATTCCCGGGCACGTGGGCCTGAGGGCATTTTGGCCATTTCTCCGAGGGGGGTTGGTAAAGTATATAATCTGAATTTTTGTGAGTATTAGGATGAATTTTCATTACTTTGTCGTTATGTGGTAGTTTCGGAGCGTTATGCGTCCGTTGGAGTCATTGGAAGGGCTTGGAAGTCGGTGTTGGAATTTCGGAGCGAGGTAAGTCTCCTTCCTAACTTTGTGAGGGGAAATCGTCCCCCTAGGTGAATTAATTCAATACATGCTATTATCTTCGGGGGCTACGTACGCACGAGGTGACGGGAGTCCGTGCGTAGCTACTATTATG
>ML401338.1:0-13603 GCA_005239525.1 Nicotiana knightiana | reverse complement strand
AATCCTTCGTCTGCCTTCCAATCCTCGTTAAGTTGTGTTTTAGGGGTCTATTTATATGTTTAGGACAAACCCTAAACGTGTAGGAGACTTCTATTCCAACCGGGAAACACTTAAACTTGTCAAAACTCGGAATTGACCGAAACAGGGGCCTGGCGTTTGGACCTTAACGCCTGGATAACGCCAGGCTAGGGCTGGCGTTTGGACTCCAACGCCTGGCTAACGCCAGGCTAGGGCTGGCGTTTGGACTCTAACGCCTGGCTAACGCCAGGCATGGCCAGGCGTTTGGGCTCTGGCGCCCAGCTATAGCCCGGTGCACTCCTCCTCGCCTCTTGAGCGTATTTTCGATGTATTTGCATCCATTTATCTCGGTTTGCATCTCCAATTCACCTACACATGAAATAGAATCTATTATGCACATAAAAAGTGTATTTTTATCATTAACGCACATAAAATATAGGGAATATAACATGTTAAACCATGAATTCTAGCCTCGCATCAAAACCTCACAAGACACCCCATAAAAATAATGCCTCCAGATCTTAAGAGCATGAACAATCGCGGCCAACTCCAAATCGTACATAGGATAATTCTTCTCATGGGGCTTTAGCTGACGTGAAGCATATGCAATAACTCGCCCCTCCTGCATCAATACACAACCCAAGCCAACACGTGAGGCGTGACAATACACATTATACATCCCTGAATCAGAAGGCAACACTAGGACTGATGTTGTAGTCAAAGCTGTCTTGAGCTTCTGGAATCTCGCCTCACACTCATCAGACCAACGGAACTGAGCACCCTTCTGGGTCAATCTAGTCAGAGGTGCTACAATACATGAGAATCCCTTCACGAACTGACGATAATAACCTGCTAACCTCACGAAACTGCTGATCTCAGTCTCCAAAGTGGGTCGAGGCCAACTCTGAACTGCCTCAATCTTCTTGGGATCCACCTTAATGCCCTCGCCTGATACAACATGCCCCAATAATGCTACAGAATCTAGCCAAAACTCACACTTGGAGAACTTAGCATATAGCTTTTGTTCCCGCAAGGTCTGAAGCACCACTCTCAAATACTGCTCGTGCTCCTCCATGCTATGAGAGTAAATAAAAATGTCATCAATGAAGACAATAACAAATGAATCAATATAAGGCCTGAACACCCTATTCATCAAATCCATAAACGCTGCTAGGGCATTAGTCAAGCCGAAGGACATCACTAGAAACTCATAATGGCCATATCTAATACAGAAAGCAGTCTTTAGAACATCCGAGTCCCGAATCTCTAACTGATGGTACCCCGATCTCAAGTCAATCTTAGAAAACACCCTAGCACCTTGTAACTGGTCAAATAAATCATCAATACGGCAACAGGTACTTTTTCTTAATGGTGACTTTGTTCAACTGGAGGTAATCAATGCACATCCACATAGTCCCATCTTTCTTCTTCACAAATAACACTGGTGCACCCCAAGGTGATACACTCGGCCTGACGAACCCCTTTAATAGAAGCTCCTACATTTGTTACTTCAACTCCTTCGGAGTCATACAGTACGGTGAGATAGATATAGGCTGGGTACCTGGAGCCAAGTCAATACAGAAATCAATATCACGATCTGGTGGCATGCCTGAAAGGTGAGAAGGAAACACATCAGAGAACTACCGAACTACTGGTACTGAATCAATTGCAGGAGACTCTACGGTAGTATCCCGAACATAGGCTAGATAAGCCAAATAACCCTTCTCAACCATGTGTCGAGCCTTCATAAAAGAGATAACCTGACTAGTTGTACTAACAGACTAACCCTTCCACTCCAATCTAGGCAACTCTGGCATTGCTAAGGTAACAGTCTTGGCATAACAATCAAGGATGACATGATATGGGGATAGCCAGTACATGCCCATGATGACCTTGTCACACCTCCTTTTTCACTACCCCCCCGGATTAATGAAAGGGGTAATAAGGGAGTTTTCCACTTTAAGTGACTTTATTCGGTTTTGGGATTTATTTTAGTTTTCAGAGTCTCCACCCGGATTTTTTACGGCGTTCCGGGACACCATTTATTTATTGAAATCCCAAACCAAGGAAATTTTGACTCTGTTTTAATTTGTCTGCGACCAGAAATCCGAGTAAGGAATTCTGTTAACCCGGGAGAAGGTGTTAGGCACTCCCGAATTCCGTGGTTCTAGCATGGTCGCTTAACTATTAATATTTCGCCTAATTATCTAATTATTTACATATTTTTAAACCTATTGTGCATTTTTATCCTTCTTACTTTTTGGCCCCTTTTTAATATTTATGGATTTATCTTGAAACAAATCACAATGTCGTGCACTTATTTTTTTTGACACATGGTAATTGCACCACATAAAATGCACTCACAATTACAACATGTGATTTTTATTATTGTTTCGAGTTAGAGTCGGGGACATGAGTTGCCACACCCGAGTGTAGATTATATAGTCATGACTTTGGTCATGATGATTAAAAATGCCTATTTAAGGTGATATTCAATTATTCTCTAAGTTTTGGAATCTTTATCTAAAAGAGGTATTTTAGCTTACGGGATGTGTCTATAAATAATTTTTTGATATTTTATAGATTTATCTTTGGACAAGTCACGATGGCGTGCACTTGTTATTTTTGAACACATCACAACCGCGTCACATGAAATGCACCCGCGATTGCTACGTGTGACTTTATTATTGTTTGAAGTTAGGGTCGAGTCACATGAAATGCACACTTGAATGGGATATATGTATCGTGACCATGCCACGGAAACCGTACCCATAGTCACGATGATTTATTACTAATCGCGCTTAAAGCGACTAGCACATTTGAATTATTTTCCTAGACTTTGGGATTATTGTGAAGGCCATGAATTATGGAATTATTTGTGGGGAAGATGTTATGAATTAATGCCTGTCTAAATATGGGTCAACTTATGAATTTTATAGAAGTTGGGTCATTAGCATTACTCCTGGACAGCGTAGAAACTAAAGATTATATTGATAATAATAGTTCATGAAAACATATATCTCACCAATCCCAAAGATAACAACAAAATATTTCATGAAAGCATCAAACAATCCATTTGATAGTATTGATATTTCTAACAGAGCTTCACAATAAGAAGATGGCAGGAAAGCCTAAAACAAACCCACTTCTTTGTTCATTAAATCCACAAAGTTCAGTCCACTCCAAATTTTGTGAAAAAAAACCTTTGTACTTTCTTTGATAAAAATTAGTGCTAATATCTCATGAGTGCAATTAAAACTAACAATACTAAAAAAAACACATATTGAAGAGAAAAAATAAGCTAAAACTGTAAATGCAATCAAACATTCAACCAAATATGTAAAAGCTTCAAAATCATCCGAAAACATACAATGGACAATGAGAGCGAGAATGAACCTTTAAAAGCTGAAAATTCCTATAAACAATGCTGCAGCTAAAGAGTCACGATTATGCAGCAAAGAGAGAAACATAACTTCGCCGATGACTTCAACCGGAATCGACGACCGGAGCTTTCGAATGGTGCCTTCGACCACAACTCTTGATGTTATTATTTTGTGTGAAATGACTGATTTGAGGTGGATTGGTAAAATTGTGACTTCTGGGTGTTACAAATTATGGGGGACTTGTTGGATTTCAATTAGTTTTCAATAAAGAAGGAAGAAAGATGAAAGGGAGCCGTCTGATTGGAGCATGTTGTTAGAGATGGAGGAAAATTCAGATTTTTGGGGTTCTGATCCTTGAAGAAGAAGGCCAATGAAGGATGAAATTTTTGTTTTGGGTTTTCCCTTCAGTCAGGGGTGAAGAAGGAATGGATAAAAGAAGACAGGGGAGGGGGAAACGACGTTGGGAGGGGTCTCTAATTAGGTCTAGGTGTGGTTGTGAAAAATTGTGTATGAAAATGACCCTTGAGGTCTTTTTATATTAGGAGTCTTCTAGGTTAAGGGGTATGGGCTTAGGAATCATGGGCTTGGTCCATGTCTTGTTAGGTTTTAAATTTAGGCTAAGACTACAATGATATAATGTATTTATAAATATGTAAAAATTATTCTCAATTGATTTTAATAAATTATTATATTTAAAATAAAACTAAGAATTAAAGTTGAAACTATATTTTTCTTTTTTGGTACTTTTCAAAGATTATATCATAGTAAAATAGTATGACTACAAAATGAAACTATTTTTTATAATTTTAGTTTTTGTGATAAAAATAAAGTAAAAACTAGTTAAAATAGCGATATTAGACCTAAACTAAATATTAAAACGCTAATATGGGTAAAATTTCGGGGAGGGTCAAAAATACATGTCTACAGCTGCCCCTCTTTGACTGAAAACGCGAAGAGTTTTCAGACAAAGAACGACAAGACATGTTTTGACCAGACCTTTATTTAAAAGTGTAGAAAACTTAGGAAGGAGGATGTGACCGAGTCCTGGTTTTGGATAGCCTACATATCCCAGGTTATAAGGGAATCAGGTCGTGTGTAGTTCAAGGAGTTTTGGAGTGATGGAGTGGGTGGAGAGGATGAGAGGCTCGAGTGAGGTGTCGTTCCGTCGAGGCTCCGATTCACGGTCCCGTTATTATATCAAAATCAAAAAGAAAAGACTAACTAAGCCTATCAGCTACGAGTTACAAGATTCCTATCTATGAGTCTTCTGAAGCTTGATCTTGAGTCTTGGCTTGTTCTTCATGCAGGCTCTGATTTGAATCTTGATGCTTGCTGGCTGCAGGTGCTAGTTTATTCTTCTACAGCTTTTTCGGATCAAGAATGGACATGCATAGCTTGTGACTTCAATCTGTCTCAAGCACTCCACATCTTTTCCGCTTCTGTATTTTGGGGTTCAACTCTTTTTTTTTCTTCTGAATTGAGACGTCTTCTTTTGGTCGTCTCGAATCCATTGTCCTAAATTGTAATCTGCACAAAATAAAAAACAAACGAACGAAATTTTCTGCCCCAGTTTTCACCAAGAAAATTTCGCGAGTTATTGTAATAAAATCTATGCTACTTTATTATTGAAAGCAATGAAAAGCTGGGAATTGTGCACCCGGAGTTATTGTAGACTAAGGAGTGGACACCCTATGCCCAAAGGTAAAATCAACTAGGGGNGTGTCTGGGGGGGGGGGAGGATCAACGGGTTGCCGTTGTCAAGAAAGAGATCACCAGGTTATGCCGGTGTCTGAAAAGGTCAACAGGTTATGCTGTTGACTGAAAAAGAGATCACTCGGTTATGCCAGTGTCAGGAAATGATCAACAGGTTATGCTGTTATCAGAAAGATCACCAGGTTATACCGGTGTCTGCTAGGGAGTGGGACCCTATGTTGGAAAGAAGACTAGGGAGTGGAGACCCTATGTCTAAAGCAAAATCAACTAGGGATCGGAGACCCTATGTTGAGAAAAAGACTAGGGAGTGGAGACCCTATGTCCAAAATAAAATCAACTAGGGATCGGAGACCCTATGTTGAGAAGAAGACTAGGGAGTGGAGACCCTATGTCCAAAATAAAATCAACTAGGGATTGGAGACCCTATGTTGGAAAGAAAACTAGGGAGTGGAGACCCTATGTCTAAAAATAAAATCATTTAGGGAATGGAGACTCTCTGTTGGAAAATGAGACTACTGAATTAAGTACCTACGCTAAAATGAATCAAGAAGGAGTTTTTTTGGTATCATAGGAGAAAGATTCATCAGACTAGGGTTTTTTATTATCTTAGGAGAAAGATTCATCAGCCTAAGATTTTTATCCTAGGAGAAGGTTCATCATACTAAGATTTTGATCCTAGGAGAAAATTCATCAGACTAGGTCATTTTTTTTTGTTATCTTAGGAGAAAGATTCATCAGACTAATATTTTGATCCTAGGAGAAAGTTCATTAGACTAGGTCTTCTATCTTAGGAGAAAGATTCATCGGACTAAGATCTTTATCCTAGGAGAAAATTCACCAAACTAGGTCTTTTTTTTATTATCTTAGGAGAAAGATTCATCAGACTAAGATTTTGATCCTAGGAGAAAATTCATCAGACTAGGTTTTCTATCTTAGGAGAAAGATTCATCAGACTAAGATTTTGATCCTAGGAGAAAATTCATCAGACTAGGTCATTTTTTTGTTATCTTACGAGAAAGATTCATCAAACTAAGATTTTGTTCCTAGGAGAAAGTTCATCAGACTAGGTTTTTTATCTTAGGAGAAAGATTCATCAGACTAAGATTTTTATTGGGAGGAAAATCATCAGACTAGGACTTTTTATCCTAGGAGGAAAAATGTGAAGAGCAAAGGAAACATTTTATATACATTAGCAAAATAAAGGTAAAGATTTGAGAAACTTCCCTTTTTCGTCTCTTCTTTTTTTTTGAACTACTTTCGTTGCAGTGCTTTGTTCCTGTTTCAAACAAAGAAAATTTTTGTCAGTTTTAAAAAGTGGTGGTCGGTTTGTGGCCTTGAGTCCTGAGCAGCTTGGCTTTTGCTCAATCAACTTGAGTCAGTTGCAAGAGACTTTTGCTCTGCATCAACCCTGATTGTTTCACATCTAGTGGCATTTGTATTTGTGGCTCAGTCAACCTTATCCCAACATGAGATCTTTACTTAGGCGACCTTTTCTAATATCTTGATTGGCTTCTTGCCTTGTGAAGCAANGGGGGGGGGGGGGGAAGCCTCTACATGAATCCTCAATGCATGTTGACTGTAAAATTGGATTGCTGGCCAAACTCACTTTTGTGCAACTGAAAAGCTAATAGCAGATTTTGAAATCTTTTCTTGCTTGTTTTGATAAAGACTGACTCAGAGTGAAGGACACCATGATGCAAAGAAACAAGTATTAACAAGCAATGCCCCTGTCGGAAGGACAGAAGGAAGAGGCTTTTATTTATTTATTTTGCGGTAACTAGCCTTAATGATCATGACATGCATTTTGGACTTAACGGCCGACCTTTCAAACTAATTCAATCTTTCCTTTTACCATTCTTATGACCTTTGAGGTCGGGCTTGTTCGTGCCAATACTTTGCATCACCTTCACGACTCACTATCGACTAGTGGTGTCCCGAGGGGTTTTCACCAACAAGCCTCTCTCATTTATTTTTCTCTACTTACCATCGCCTTATAGTGCCCATAAGGGTTTTCACTAGTAAGACTCTCTCATTTTTTCTTTTTATTTTTATTTTTCTTTTTCCTTTTTCTTTTGTGAGCAACTTGACATTATTCTATATCGTGTGACAACTGTTGCTCATTGCATGCTTCTCTTGGAATTCTTGAAGGCATATTAGGAGGTCTTTATTTGGAAGGTTTTTTGGATAAGGTTGGAAAGAAAGGACGACATAAGGCTCATAGTAGACTCAAAATGAGAGGGTTGTATACTTACAACTCTTGGAATCGACTCTTTTAAAAGCGAAATAAAATTACTGCCTCAGTTTTAGCTACTGGGGATTTTTTCTGGATTTGTTTTTGAATTTTTTCTTTTGAATCTTATTTGGTTGGACCGAACCGTGTAAGGCTGCCTACGTATCCTATTTTTTTTAGGAACCAGGTCTAACGTAGTTCAAACATCTGACCTAACTATTTTTTTCTTTCTTTCTTTCTTTTTTTTCATGTTTTTTTTCTTTTTTTTTCTTTTTTTTTTTCGAAACAGGTTGCCCTATCTTTTATTTTTTGGGGGGCATGGACCTTTGACTATTTTTTTCTCTCTCTCTTTTTTCACTTGACCTTTTTAAGAGCTTCCCCAGTTTGTACTCTTGGGGCTTGGTTTTTTTTCATTTTTTTTTTCATTTTCACTTTTGACTTTTGACTCTAAACTTGATTCCAAAAGAGGATGGTCAAAGAAAATGACACCAGCTCAAAAGGGGTAGAGAATGGTATAAAGTGTTTAGATAGAAGAAAAAGGGCCTCCCAGCCTCGAGAACGCCAAAACATATTATCTTTTTGCGATCATAGCGTTGATGAACATGTCTATTTTCTTGGTGTGTCGTGGTCGAAAGACACTTTCCATCCATTAATGCCAAACTTTCAACCGAGCTTCAATTGATTAAACATCCTCAAACCCGATCTTCATAATGATATGAAGGTGAATTTTACTCGACCTTAATTCTGAAGTATCTCAAATCTTTATTCATCCTCAAAAGTGTATCTTTCTTATTTATCTCATTCAAGACTAAATCAGTTTTTAAAGATCTGGAAAAAATTTCCGCATGCATGTCATATCACTAAAACTAGAGAGAAAGGAACAAAGCATGGAATGACATAAAAGGATATATTGTATTTCATTGAGTAAAGGATGGAAGGGCTTAACAACAAGAGAAACAACCTAAAATCCGAGTTACAACCCTAAAATAACCCAGATAATGAAAATAGCAACAAAATAGACAGACAAGACTAACACAAACAGAACAGAGGGATAGAAGGGTTTGACTCAATAAAACAAATAAAATTTGGATCATNACTCCCTGTCACCACGCATTATCCCCACAAAGTGTGCATCATCATGTGCAGGTAAATGATTCTGCGTGATATTCTGGGTGTCACTGTCTATGATCACAATCAGATTTTCCTGGATCATCCTTTCTATTTCTCTTTTCAAATCCCGACAGCTTTCAACATCGTGCCTCTGATCATTGGAATGGTATTCACACCTTTTAGAAGGGTCAAATCTTCTCGCACGTGGATCCACATGATTTGAGGAATGGGTGCAATCATGTCATAATGCTTTAATTTCTCAAACAATCTTGCATATGACTCTCCTATTGGTGTAAAATTATCTTTCAACCTTTGTTCTCCTCTATACCCTTTGCATGGATATGGGTTATAGGGCACTTGGAAATTTTGTATAGGCTGGTTGAGATTTTGCAATGCTCGCCTTCTGGGGTGTCTTGGTGGCTGGACAACATACTCAGGTGGAGCAAAAGAGTATTGTGGGTTTTGAGGTGGATATGATTGCTTAGGGGAATCATCGGAAAATAGACGAGGCTGGTCATACCTTCGAGATGTTCTCCTAGGACCTCTTCTCAACCCTGATGTCATCATAATTTCTTCATCCTTCTCATTTGTGTTGCTAAGATTATCAGACTCAATCTGGACAGCCTAAGTTGCGGCTTTGAGAGCTGCTTGACTTATAATCCTGCCTGTCTTAAGGCCATTCTCTACCATTTCTCCCATTTTGATTACTTCCGAGAAGGATTTTCCAACTGCGGACATCATGTTTTGAAAATAATCTGGCTCTTGCGCCTGAAGGAAGACAGTGATTAGCTTGTGGTCATCCATGGGTGGCTTAACTCTAGCTGCTTGATCTCTCCATTTAATGGCATATTCCCTTAGACTTTCAGTTGGTTTCTTCTTCAGGTCTGAAAGGGAACTGCGGTCCGGGGCAATGTCGATGTTGTATTGGAGCTGTTTGACAAAGGCCTGAGCCATGCCGTCCCAGACATACCAGCGAGATGTTTCTTGATCAGTAAACCACTCAGAGGCTACCCCCGTAAGGCTTTCCCCAAAATAAGCCATTGTAATTCTTCATTTCTTCCTGCATCTCTTAGCTGATTGCAATATCTTTTCAGGTGGGCTATGGGGTCTCCATGTCCATCATACTTTTCAAATTTGGGGTTCTTGAAACCAGGTGGCAAGTGGACATTAGGGAACATACATAGATCCTTGAAGACAATACTCTTTTGACCTGCCAACCCTTGTATGTTTTTCAACTATTGTTCTAAGCTTTTCACTCTTTAGGTCATTTCTTCATGTGCCATCTTTTGGGCAGGCTTCTCAATTTTTGCAGGAAGATCGAATAGGTACGAATGGTACTGTTCTTGCTGGGTAGCAAATTGTGACTCATGAGTTTTCTTCTGTACCACTGTTGGTGGTGGGATAGTGAAGACAGGCATAACAACAGCGGTTGTCTGATTGGTTTCCAATGGCACACTTTGGGAGCAAGCAACAGATCTTACAGCTGTAGTCGTGCAGTTGGGATAAGGACTTAACCCAGGTGGATAGGATTGATCAGGCAATGAGACCGGAATGACAGTAGTTGAGATGGGTGTGAACTCTGGGAAACCATGAGAAGAAAAGGGCTGTCCTTGGCCATTGGTCCATGCTTGACACATTTCAGCCATTTTCTGTTTCAGTACTCTATTTTCCTCAACCATGGTAGACTCTTGTTGAACCCTCTGACCCTGAGTCTCATGACCACTCGTAACAACTTCGATGTCAATTGTAATGTTTCATTGGAATTTGTGTTGCCCGCTTACCACAAACCGACCACCTCAAACTTTCTTCACAATTCAAAACAAAAAACACGTTAGAATGGACTCAGTCGGTCCTTATTATCATTTTTATTTTTATTTTTCTTCACTTTCTTCTTTTTTTTCAAAATCATTCGATCGAACCTGATGTGGGTTGCCTACGTATCATGACGCCACATGAATCAGATCTTGCGTAGTTCGGGAAGATTGGGAATAAAGTAAATAACCTAACACTTTTTTTTTTGGATTTTGAGTTTCTTTTTGTATTTATTTTTTTTCGAAACAAAGAATTAAAAAGAAGAAAGAAAATATTTTTGGATTTAGATTTGTTTTTTTTTAGAATTTTTAAAAAGAAAGACTTCTAAAGAAGAAAGAAAATATATATTTCTTTTTGGAATTTCGAAAGAAAAATTTCTAAGAAGAAAAGAAATATTTTTGGATTTTTATTTTCAATTTATGAAAGAAATACTTCTAAAGAAAAAGAAAATATTTTGAAGCTTGAATTTTCTTTTCTATTTTTGGAAGAAGAATGAAAATATTTTTGGATTTTATATTTTATCCCTTTTTTTTTGTTTTTTTTTTTGAAAATTGTTTTTAAAGAAAAACTTCTAAAGAAGAAAGAAAATATTTTTTTTGGATTTGTTTGATTTTATTTGTATTTTTTTCCCTAATGAAAGACCCCTACAAATAAAATATTTTTTGGTATAAAAATTTCTTAGTTTTTATTTTTTTCTGGATTTTCTAAAAGAAAGACTCCTAAAAAGGAATTAAAGAAAAATATTTCTGAATTTTTAAAAAATGGGGAATCAAAGAAAGACTTTTCTAAAGAAGGAAAATATTTTTGAATTTTTTTAAAAATTGAGGGCCGGAACCGATGAGGTTTGCCTACGTATCTCACATCCGGTGAGAATTAGACCCGCGTTGTTCTGCCAGTTGTGACGGAACCGGGGAAACATGACTTTTGAGGACATTCAATTATTTCCTTTCTTTTTTTTTTAGACGGAGTTTCAGATTTTGAATACCTACCTCTCACTCTTTGTTTTTCTTTTTTGATTTTCTTTCCTATTCTAGAAGCCAGTCAACATGTATGCCGAAACAAACAGATGCCAAGTAGCACATAAGATGCGTCATGATAGTTTTTTTTATTTTGGGTTCACCTGTCCTAGACGGACCCAACCCCTGTGTTGAGTCCCCTAATTCAAATGCACAAGATGCAAATAAGCGTTCCTACTAGGGATCCGAAATGAGGTTTTGTTATTCTAGGTTTGAATCCTGGGGTTTTGTTCTAGCCCAGGCTTATCCAAGCGGACAACTTGAGCCGAGGTCGGGGCAGAGTACAGGGAATACAGAAGCTTCACCGGCTTTGCAACTTGTCCGTACCTCGTTCTAAAATTTGGATATGACTCTAACAGAAAAGAAGTCACACGAAGTGCACACTTCCCAGATGATTTAGAAGACTCAGAGAGAAGAGGGTTTCGGCACAATTTATATACAGTTCAGATAATATCAAAGCGGTAAAAAATGGCATTTAGCACATTAGTTTCAAACATGTAAAATCAGATAATAAAGATAAATATTACGGTTATTCTAAGCTCAAATTCTGAACCCTGAACTAGAGATTCTGGGCTCTTATTCCCCAGCAGAGTCGCCAGAGCTGTCACACATCCTTTTTCACTACCCCCCCCCGGATTAATGAAAGGGGTAATAAGGGAGTTTTTCCACTTTAAATGACATTATTCGGTTTTGGGATTTATTTTAGTTTTCAGAGTCGCCACCCGAATTTTTTACGGCGTTTCGGGACACCATTTATTTATTGAAATCCCAAACCGAGGAAATTTTGACTCTGTTTTAATTTGTCTGCGACCAGAAATCCGAGTAAGGAATTCTGTTAACCCGGGAGAAGGTGTTAGGCACTCCCGAATTCCGTGGTTCAAGCACGGTCACTTAACTATTAATATTTGGCCTAATTATCTAATTATTTACATATTTTTAAACCTATTGTGCATTTTTAGCCTTCTTACTTTTTGGCCGCTTTTTAATATTTATGGATTTATCTTGAAACAAATCACGATGGCGTGCACTTATTTTTTTTTGACACATGGTAATTGCGCCACATGAAATGCACCCACAATGTAATTTTTATTATTGTTTCGAGTTAGAGTCGGGGACATGAGTTGCAACACCCGAGTGTAGATTATATAGTCATGACTATGGTCATGATGATTAAAAATGCCTATTTAAGGCGATATTCAATTATTCTCTAAGTTTTGGAATCTTTATCTAAAAGAGGTATTTTAGCTTACGGATGTGTCTATAAATAATTTTTTGATATTTTATAGATTTATCTTGGGACAAGTCACGATGGCGTGCACTTGTTGTTTTTGAACACATCACAACCGCGTCACGTGAAATGCAACCGCGATTGCTACATGTGACTTTATTATTGTTTGAAGTTAGGGTCGAGTCACATGAAATGCACACTTGAATGGGATATATGTATCGTGACCATGCCACGGAAACCGTACCCATAGTCACGATGATTTATTACTAATCGCGCTTAAAGCGACTAGCACATTTGAATTATTTTCCTAGACTTTGGGATTATTGTGAAGGCCATGAATTATGGAATTATTTGTGGGGAAGATGTTATGAATTAATGCCTGTCTAAATATGGGTCAACTTATGAATTTTATAGAAGTTGGGTCATTAGCATTACTCCTGGACAGCGTAGAAACTAAAGATTATATTGATAATAATAGTTCATGAAAACATATATCTCACCAATCACAAAGATAACAACAAAATATTTCATGAAAGCATCAAACAATCCATTTGATAGTATTGATATTTCTAACATAGCTTCACAATAAGAAAATGGCAGGAAAGCCTAAAACAAACCCACTTGTTTGTTCATTAACTCCACAAAGTTCAGTCCACTCCAAATTTTGTTAAAAAAAACCTTTGTACTTTCTTTGATAAAAATTAGTGCTAATATCTCATGAGTGCAATTAAAACTGACAATACTAAAAAAAACACATATTGAAGAGAAAAATTAAGCTAAAACTGTAAATGCAATCAAACATTCAACCAAATACGTAAAAGCTTCAAAATCATCCGAAAACATACATGGACAATGAGAGCGAGAATGAACCTTTAAAAGCTGAAAATTCCTATAAACAATGCTGCAGCTAAAGATGCACGATTATGCAGCAAAGAGAGAAACATAACTTCGCCGATGAATTCAACCGGAATCGACGACCGGAGCTTTCGAACGGTGCCTTCGACCACTGATCACGCTCAACTATGTCTTCTATAAGACTAAACGGGCGTTGCAAATATAAATCTGGGGTATTAAGCCCAAAGTCGATCCCACG
>ML401335.1:0-52593 GCA_005239525.1 Nicotiana knightiana | reverse complement strand
TTTTACGTAATTCTCTCTACTAAATATACTTATATCTACTTTTGGAGAAAGTATGTTTTCAAAGGAAACTCTTCCATACAAAAAATAATTTTATTTGCAAAAGGTTTTTCATATGAACTGCTGTTTAAAGATTTCTACCAGTTATAATTTTAATGGCTAAGGCCCTATGTGAATAAACCGACTTGGAGTTGAGCTATTGGTGTTCTCTATTGTATTGTGTTTCTTTTCGATTCGGCTTGTTTTGCTGCCCATCTCTCTGTGTATTTTTGTGCTGTTTCGTGATTGATTTCTGTAATTTCCTTCCGCTTTATATTGTCATTGTTGTACATTATTTCGTGAAGTCTTAGGTAGATGTAACGTCCGATCATTTCTATATTCATGTTATTATTTTGTAGACCAGTGGTGTCTTGACTAGTCCTCGTCACTACTCCATCGAGGTTAGTCTTGATACTTATTGGTACCGCTGTGGTGTGCTCATACTACACTTCTGCACATATTTGTGTGCAAATCCAGGTATATATATATTGTAGTAGCTGTGTGGATGATTGCCGAGGAGACTCAAGGTAACCTGCTGCTGCGTTCCCAGGCGTCGGAGTCACCTTCTTTGTATTTATTATTCATACACTATTGCATTTATTTCCAAACAATGTTACTTAGGAGTTGTAGAAGATTCGTAGAGCTTATGACTTGTACTACCGGTTTTGGAAAAGTTTGTACATTATGTTGAGATTCTATATCAAGACTGTTAGTTCTCCTTATTTATTGTTGTTATTCAGTAACTGCTAGGCTTACCTAGTCCTAAGACTAGGTGCCATCACGATACCCAACGGAGGGAAATCGGGCCGTGACATCAATTCACCCTTCTTGCACCTGTTGCGGCGTGCAACCCGATCCCACCGTACAATATCATAATAATAAACATATATTACGGCCCGCAACCCGATCCCACTATACAATATCGATATCATAATTTACCCTTATTTCACCATAACAATTCACCCTTATTTCATATGTTGCGGTGTGCAACTCGATCCCACTGTACAATATCAATATCATAATTCACCCTTATTTCACCATAACAATTCACCCTTATTTCACATGTTGCAGCGTGCAACCCGATCCCACCATACAACAATTTAAACCAAGAACAACAATTCAATAATTCAGTTTACAGAAATTTCTACAATCAAGGGTATGAGTACACGACAATAAAAGAACCACGTAAAAATCAAGGGAGTACAACAAACTTTACAAAAATGACAGGACAAATAAGGCACATGATAACTAAGATGTTTAATCACAACTAGGGATTATTTTAGGAATATTTTCACAACTACGTACGTCTCCGGTGATTGGAATGCTATAAGGAATGATCCTAAAAGCTATAATAACACTGACCTATCCCCACTAGATAATACTCTTATAAACGATGAGATTACTAAGGCATGCTTCTCCTTTAAACCATTCAAAGCTCTAGGCTTGGATGGCCTTCACCCTTTCTTCTTCCAAAAATATTGAAACATTATTGGCAAATCAGTAACTAGCCTTTGTCAAGAAGCTTTCAATAGTGGAAAAATTCCTAATGTCACCCTCATATGTCTTATCCCAAAAATTCCTAATGCTAATAACTTAAAATTTTTTAGGCCTATTGGACTATATAACACTATTTACAAAATCATTACCAAAGTCATTTGACATCGATTAAAGCCCTTCCTGAATAGACTCATTAGCCCCTATCAATCTAGTTTTATAAGAAATAGGAAGGCTAGTGACAATGCTATTATTATCCAAGAACTCATACTCAAATTAAATAAATACCGTGGTAAAAAACAAAATATGTTCTTAAGAATTGACCTCGAAAAGGCTTTTGATTGTCTTGAATGGTCTTTCATCTATAGATCTCTCATCTTCTTTAAATTCTCCCCAAACATTGCAATCCTAGTCAATGGCTCTAGAACTGATTACTTTGCCCCTACAAGGGGTATTAGGCAAGGCGATCTGATGTTTCCATACTTATTTATCCTTTGTATGGAAATGCTTTCCACTCTTATCAATCACAAAGTAGATATGGGTTGCTGGGATCCAATAACTATAGGTAAGAACAATGATCAATTGTCATACCTATTATTCGCGGATGACCATACCCTAATGTCTAGGATCAATAACAAATCTATTAATACGATTAAGCGTTTCCTTGATCTATTTTGCTCCTTGTCAGGGCAGACAATCAATAGGGAAAAATCAAAAATTATCATCTCCAAACACTGCCCCAAAACATCTGCAACAACTTATCTAATGTTCTCAACATTGATATTAGTTACACATTTGGAAAATATTTAGGCTTTCCCATTACAAATTCAAAAACTAGGACGAGTGATTTCCAATTTGTTACTGATAATATGCTAGCAAGATTAGCCACCTGGAAAATAAATTGTCTTACCATGGCGGGAAGGTGCACCCTAGCTACCTCGTGCCTTAATTCCCTCCCTAACCATATTATGCAAATACCCTATTACCATCAAAGATTCTAAAACATACTGATAAAATCCAACAAAACTTCTTATGGGATACAAATGCCACCTCCAAAAAGCTCCATCTTATAAAATGGGACACCATCACGAAGGACAAAAAGGAGGGTGGTTTAGGGATTCATACGGCCAAGAGCAAAAAGTTAGTAAACCTTGCCAACCTATCTTGGAGGCTCCTCTCAAACACTCATTCCCCCTGGGTAAAAACAATTCATGCACTTCATAGTATTAGAAATTTTTTTTAAGAATTCTTCATTTATTTGGTATAACATTATTCATGGATGAGCTATTTGTAGCAAAGGTATTAGATGGCTGTCCCAAAAATTATTAAATCTCAGTGTTTGGAATAAAATTAGATTCATCAATCTCCACCATTGCACCAATACATTTATGGTTCCCTAACCCAACATGACGATAGGCTAGCCATTAAGGATATATGTATTAATAATCAGTGGGACTTATCAAAATTTTCATAGAACTTCACCCCTTCTTGATCAAAAAAATAAATGCCACCACTCCTAACTCCAATAATTGTGACACTCCTATTTGGTCACTAACCACAAATGGTCACTTTACTAGCAAGTCGTGCTACAACCTGTTAGGCACTCAATCAGACGATGGTAAGAATTTTGCTTGGATTTGGAAGATGACTTGTCCAAACAAAATAAAATTCTTGATTTGGAAATGCTACCATGAGAGACTACCTACTAAAAGCTACTTAAATCACATTGATATAACATTGACCCTACTTGCACCTTTTGCAAGAGTCATAAGGAAACCATTACCCACATATTCATGCACTGCACAACCGTAAGAGATTTTTGGCTACACTTAGGGATAGATATGGAAAGCTAGAATATAACTAGTAAATGGTTGATCAACATTCGCGATTACAATTGTTTACTTAAAAAGGAAATTATCAATTAGAAAGAATTATTTCCTTTTGCTATATGAACTATTTGGGTGAATAGAAACAACTTATACAATAACACCACAAACAAAGTATTCATGCAGTATGCTTACAAGATATTAGTGGAATTTAAACTCCTCACTGACAAGGAAGCTACGCCACAACAAAAAATCTCAATCTCAGTAAAATGGATTAAGCCAACTTGTAACCACATTAATCTTAACATCGATGATTCCTTTAAAGCAAGAAACTTCTCTATGTGACTTTGGGGGCCTGTTCAGGGACAATAAGAGTAAGTGGGTGGTTGGATTCCAAAGGTCTCTACCAAGTCGATCTCCATTGCATGCTGAACTGATGGCACTAAAGACAAGCCTACATTTTGCAATGGAACAAAGTTTCACTAACTTAGAAGTGGAATCAGACTCTACGGATGTCATTAGCTACTTAGAAAATGGTAACATGTCCCTTAACAACATTATTCATGAATGCAGGTCATTGATGAACCGGGTGAAAGTTCAAATAATCCAGCACAACTTCAGAGAGTCCAACAAGCTAGCACACAAGCTGGCTAAAAATGCTATTCAAGGAAGCATTGGCAGGGATCTTGCAATTATGTACTATCCACCATCTTTTGTAACTGATGTCTTATCCTATGACTATGAAGGTTCTGTCTACCTAGTTAAAAACATTAGCAAAGATGCATGCTCTAAGCTTGCATTGTTTGGGAATAAAAATGTCCTACATGACATTAGTAGTTTCTGTAATAGCCAAGTAGATAATGTCCCTTCGGACAATGCTAACTATGTAAACTCTATGTTATGATATTTATATAATAGATCTCTGCTTATCAAAAAGGACAGGTAGCAGATAAGCACAAATTTATATAAGGAACATAACAATTAAGAGTCACAAGCCAATAAAGAAGGCATCAACTTCAACTAAAACATATAAGTGCAAAATATCAAGTAAGAAGTATCATGAATGCTAACAACGCAAAATAAAGTATGTAAGAGTAAACATGTGCCAACAATTTCCAATTAAATACATGAAAGATTCCAAAGTGTTTAAACCTATAGAAATCTCACACATAAGCTCGAGTACGTACTCGTCACCTCGCGTACACGAATTTCACATTACACAAATTGCACAAACGACTCAATGCCTAAGGGTAATTCCCCCTCCCCCCTCCTCCCTCCCCCTCCCCCCACAAGGTTAGGCAATATTCTTACCTCAAAGAAGCTAGACCTTTACTATAAAATAAACTTCTCGAGTGAAACAACCTCCGGAAGGCTCAAATCTAGCAAAAATAACTTCAAATCATAAATAAAACTCATAAGAAACAATTCTAGATAATAAAGCTTCAATCTTTAACAAAAACTAAAAAGTCAACCCCTGGTCCCGCACCTCGGAACACGATAAAATTCATAAAACCCGAACACCCATTCCGATATAAGTTCAACCATGCCAAAATTATCAATTTCCGACATCAATTCATCCTTCAAATAATCATTTTTCATTTTGAAAGATTTCTTCAAAAATTCCCATTTTTCCTCTACTCAAAACACTAATTATAAGATAAAACTAAAGATAGAATCATGAAATATAATAAATTTTGGGTGTTTGCTTGAAAAAATCACGAACGATCGCTCAAAACCTAAGTCTAACTCAAGATATGGTAAAAGCGGCCAAACCCCCGATTTTGAAAAATATACTATGCTGCCCAAGTATTTGCATCGCGATCGCGGAAGAAATAATGCGACCGCGAAGAAGAAATAACTATTGACCAAAAATATAATGCATGTGATCGAGAAGAAGGGAACAACTGGTGCCTAAAGAAACGTACTACGCGATTGCACCGATCGCAAAAGAACACGTGCAATCGCAAAAGTGGAAGAAAAATACCAGTTGTTATGGCTATGCTACGCGAACGCGAGAAGACAGATGCGAATGCGGACATCTGACTGCATAAGCTTCGCGAACGCGTGACCACAATCGCGTTTACGGTGAACAAAAATCCTGATCTCTAAGGAACCTTACGCGATTGCATCTTCGCGAAGAGTAACGGTAACACCAGAAACTAGCAACTCAAAAACCTGAAGAAATGACCCGTAGCCCATCCGAAATACACCTAAGGCCCCCCGAGACCCCGTCTAAACATACCAACAAGTTCCATAACATAACATGGACCGCTCGAGATCTTAAATCATATCAAATAACATCGAAGCCACGAATCGCACTACAAATAGAACTTACGAACTTTCAAATCTTCCAACTTCCAGAACTCGTGCCGAAACATGTCAAATCAACCCAGAATGACGTCGAATTTTGCATGAAAGTCCTAAATTACATAACTGAGCTAATCAAACTCACGGAAATGCAATCCAACCCCGATATCACCAAAGTCAACTCTCAGTCAAACCTCTCAACCTTTCAAAACTTCAACTTTCCAATTTTCATCGAAATGCTTCCAATTACCCTACGGACATCCAAATCCAGACGCACACCTAGGTCCAAAATCACCATATGAAGCTTTTGGAATCCTCGAAACGCCATTTTAGAGTCGTCTACACAAAAGTCAAACTCATGTCAAGTCTTACCGCTTAAGCTTATAAACAAGAATCCTTCTTCCGAATGGATCCCGAATCATCCGAAACCCAAACTCGACCACATACCCAAGTCATAACACATAATACGAAGTTGCTCGAGTTCTTAAGCCACCAAAGGGGTGCTAATCCTCAAAACGACCGGTCGAGTCGTTATAAAAAATTAATTGGGTTTAGAATAAGATTTTTGAACTGTAATGGGCCAAAATGAGTTTAACTGGTCAGGCTTGACCTTAGTATTCATTTATAAGGCTGGCCCAATCATCGTACATTCACAAGATGCCTTTTTCTTTGATTTCTACACTAGCCTACTAGTCAAGAATTCCATAATTTGACCCACTTCCATAAACGATACGTCAATTCAACCTTCCAAAGATATTTTATTAATTAATAATTTCATAATATAATACCAAAGAATAGAATAATGCTTCAAATATTGTCCATGTGTTCATACCTAATCCGTGGTTGATATTAAACAACTCATCAATGTCATGTGTGCATTCCCACATCTTTATATCTTTAAATTATTCTTAAAATAAACAATGTTAGCCTATGTGTTCATGCTCGAACCTTGGATGGACCTATTTCCGTGTGTGCATTTTCGCTCCATGATCACCGTGTTTAGCCACGTAGACTTACACGTTCCATGGTTTCAAACACTTAACCAATTAATGACCTTGTATGCCTACGCGCTCGTAGGTCGAAAACAATCAAAAAGAGTTAATCAATAATCAGCGGTAATAATAAGGAGTAAAAAAAAAGGAATAATCCAAGAACTAGTTAAAGCCAAGATAAGTTGATTAAGTGATCGTTCTAGAACCACAGAATTGGGGGAATGCCTCACACTTTCTCCCTGGTCAATAGAATTGCTTACCTGATCTTTTGTGTTCGTGGACCATAATAATTGAAGTCAAACCTTCCTTTGACTAAGGATTCAAACAAAAGGTGACTCAGAACATCATAACTCAATTCGGAGTGGCAACTGCCTAACAATAATAAAGTAATCCCTATTCAAAATAATATCACTTAAATGGGAAAAAACTCTTAACGAAAGAGGAGGTGTGACATTGTCAATTGATTCTCCATCTTGTCGCCGTTTATGGTGAGCCATGATTAACCATGGTGAGTTAAAGGATGTGAACAAGTTTAAACTTAGATACATAAATCAGATCCTGGAACAATGTGTTCTTAATTCAGTTCTTATCTTAAAGTACTCGCAAAATCTAAGTATACGTGGTTGCCAAGTAATATAGGATTGTAAGTCCAGATATTGTACCTATAGGAATTTGCGATTAACTATCAACCAAATTAAACTAAGACAATTAATCTATTCAAGCGAATCCTAAAATATGGATATTTAACTAAAACTAATCTAGAGTAACAAACTAAGAGATTAACAGAAACAAGTTGGCGAAATTAGACATGAATTCAATGAGAGACGATATTCTAGAGCTATGGGTTAGCTAACAATCCCGTTGAGTTTTCTACTTAAATTGTCCAATTAATTTATCTAGTTTATTGATTGACCGGGTTAATATTACTTGTAGCCTTCTCCCGAAGTACTACTCACTTATTCAAGCTAACCTAATGCCTATATTCCTAGGGAATTAGGATTAACAAGAACGCATTAATAATTCCTGTATAATAACCAAGAAAGGCGATTAGATATATCCCTATTCTAATCGCAGATCCGTTCCCGATGCTCGAGTTCAAGATCTTGCTCTACTCAATCTTATATGCAATCTAGAATTTTCTCTCCCAAGTTAAATCCTAGATTCATAGATCCTATTCAATTGGTGATCAAGCAATCAAATAATTAAGCGCAAGATGGAATAAATAAACCAATATGATAAAATAATAAGAACAATTCAAGCTTCAAAACTACAACGTTCATGTAGCACCCATGCCTCTAGAACTAATACACTATGAGATTAAAGGAAAATAAGAGAAGAAAAACTAGTTAGAAGCCTCCTCCAAGTGCGGTGTGTGTTCCTCCACGTGAATTCTCCTTCAAAGTATGTTAGATATCCTCCCAATTAGTTTTAGACTTGATTTTATACGAGTTGAGGGGGTCTTGGGCCGAAATAACCTTGTCCCCGGCGAAGTAGGAGTGATTTCCCGTCACCAGCGCCCAGGGCAGCGTGGGGCACTGGCCCTGGCGCTGAAAAATTGGACATTCTGTAAACGGCGCCACAGGTGGCGTGGGGCGCTGGAATTCAACATTGTCCATTTTTTCTCCGCTTTGGCTCTAATCTCGCACCTTTCGCCCTCTATTTCCTCCTGATGATTCCTACACATAAAAACACTACGAATTAACATAAATCAATATATTTTACATCTGAAATACACGAAACACAAGTAAAACATGAGGCGATATACATATAAATATATATACTTCAAGCTAAATACCAACACCCCACTCTTAGACTCTTGCTCGTCCTCGAGCAACGGGACTATAAGCTACACCCCAACAACGTACACATCTCAACTAGAAAGGAGAATTTCAATTGTTAACCATACACTCTACCCTTGACAATGGTCGATACGGGAAATCAAGCATGAACAAACAAATTTCATATTCTTCCGTTTTAAACATGCCAAGTCTACTATTTCAATTCAATCAATTCAAACAACCTATCCTTAACCACCTTACCTCAAGAGCCGACTCGTTACCCCTAAGCGCCCTCAACTCGCGCACTCACCCAACAAGAGACGTTTACAACATTACCAATCCTTCATAAGATCATGTGCCCTCACTAACAAACAAAAGAGTGAACATAAAGTAATTCACACATTCAAGTATGCCTTAGAACATAATTTAAGAACATCACACAAATGAACAAAATTCGCTCACTCTCACAAAGAATTTCATGTGCGTCCTGTGGTCATACCATAAGCTTGACTATAGTGTACATCTATACTAATCTAACTAGCCAAATCTAGGATCAATTAGGACTTTAAGGTTGTAATGTAAGCTAATGGACGGGTATAATACATTTAGGAATAGTGACTAACCCTCCTAAGCATTTTAATACACTACACTCACAATTCGAGCACATCTTCTTCTCAATCAATTCACTTGTCATACACCATATATAACACAACCCACTTTTCAATTAAGCACCTTTATATTTTCACTAGCACGAATTAGTAGTATTAGAAGATGTGTGCTTTTCTTCATTATTTGAACTATTCTTTTTCTTTCTTGCAATTTTTTTCTTTTCTCTCTCTTTTTTTTTTCTACCCACACTCCATACATTAAGGTTCATCGGCTTGCGACTTTTTTTCAACTTTAGTGCACCTTAAGGGCCCTTCCATGGTTCCACTCGAAAGCTACTCCCAACCTCTGACCTTACTTATTTTAGCGACTAAGTGCCTTAGGTAAAGGTTCAAAAATTTCAAATTAAGAACAAAATAGGGGTACGACTTGTAATGCGGGTGCCAAAGAAAAGGTCGATAGGCTCAAAGGGACTAGCAACGAAATATTTTATCTTCAAGTGACAAGCACATTATAACGACCTGGTCGGTCGTTCCGAGATTTTAGCCCATTTTCCCCATTTTGGTTTCATTGCTTGTGTGGTTCATCTCTTTTGTGTGGCGTTGGGTTGGTTGACTCGGGTTCAGAGTGGTCATGGTGAGAATTAAGGCACTTAGTCTCTTAAATGTGCTCAATAGTTGGAAAAGTCAATCGGGAGTTGACTTATAGGTAAACAACCTCGGAATGCATATTTTATGGCTCAATAAGCTCATTAGGTGATTTGGGACTTAAGAGTGTGTTTGGAATGTAGTTTTGAGGTCCGGTGTAGAATTAGGCTTGAATTGGCGAAAGTTAGTTTTTGGCAATTTCCGGTCGGCAATGGAAAATAGGATATCGGGGTCGAAATGGAATTACGGAAGTTGGAGTAGGTTCGTAGCATCATTCTGGATGTGTGTGCAAATTTTCATATCATTCGGACGAGATTTGGTTAGTTTCGGCATCGTTGGCGAATTTCGGAAGTTTGAATATCTTTAGGCTTGAATCATGGGTTGAATTTGTGTTTCAATGTTATTTTGGGTGTTCCGAGGGTTCGACTAAGTCCGGGTGATCATTTATGACTTATTTGTATTTTTGGTTGGGGTCCCGAGGGCCGAGGGTTGAGTTCGGATGGGTAACGACATGATTTTTGGCATTTTGGAGTTACTGGTGGGAAACCTTCTGGTGTTTCCGCACCTGCGGATGGGGGACCGTAGGTGCGAGCCCATAGAAGAGGACAAGGCTCCGCAGATGCGGAAGTTGGCTAGGTCAGCAAAGGTCGCAGGTGCGAGACTTGGACCGCACCTGCGGAGCCGCAGGTGCGGAGGATTGATCGCAGGTGCGGAAGTCCGGACTCAAGTCATTTTCACAGGTGCGCACCTGGAACCGCAGGTGTGAGTCCGCAGGTGCGAGAAAAGGATCGCAGGTGCGGTCATCGCTGGGCAGAACCTATAAAAAGAACCCTTAGCGAATTTTGGCCATTCTTTCACCATTGTTATTCGGGTTTGAAGCTTTTGAAGGATTTTTGAAGAGGGAAATCGATATTTATTCATTGAGGTAAGGATTTTGGACTTCAAACTCATTTATATGTGAATAAAGGTTGGATTAGTGGTGGAACTTTGGGGAAAAACAGTGCTTAAATAGGTATTTAGGGCTTGTAATTTATAGACCTTAAAAGGGGAATTTGAGGGGCCATTTGGACTCCGATTTCAGTGTTCTTGGTATGTATAGACTCGTGGGAGGATGAGAATTTTTGTGGTGTAAATTTCATCAAGTTCCAATATGTGGGCCCGGGGGTCGGGTTTGACCAGTTTCGGGATTTTTGAGTATTTTTGATAAATTTCTATTAGGGTTCTTTCCTTGGCATATTATAATGATATACATCTGATTTTTGGTAGATTTGGAGCACTCGGAGGCCGAATTTAGAGGCAAAGGCACTGCGGAATAGTATTTTATCTGGTTTTGAGGTAAGCAACGTTTACAAACTTGGTTCTGAGGGTTCGAAACCCCGAGCTAACTGATTTATGACTATAATTGAGGTGACATGCATGCCAAGTGATGGGCGTGCGGGCGTGCACCGAGTATTTATGGCCTGGTTTATCCCATGGCATCATTTAGTGGTTATTCCCTGATAGTATCTGGCGCTTCTTTTGAGGAGGTGGTTGACATTGCCAGGATATTGAGTCGGTTCGCCGCCAGGAGCGGATCGAGAGGGAGGCCAAGAGGTCTCGAGGATATGGGAGTATTAGTGGGGTCCTTCAGGGGGGCAGCCTCATCCCGGCAGAGGCCGTCCATACAGGCAGGCTCTGCCAGGTCGCTCAGGTTATCGTGGTGGATCAAATTGTCATGATCCTCACAGTTCGCATCAGGTGCACCCATCTTCCAGTGCCCTGCCGGCTCAGAGTTCATCTTGGACACCATCGGTTCAGATTTCATCTATGCCTGGTTCTTCCAATGGTTATCCTGGTGCTAGAGGTCCCCTTCAGTCCCCAGTGCCATTCTCCGAGAGAGGTTGCTTTGAGCATGGAGATGTGGGCCATATCAAGAGGTTTTGTCCCCGTCTTGCGAGAGGTACTTATCAGCAGAGGATTCAGCCCGCAGCTTCAGACTCAGTAGCTGCACCGCCTACCCAGGCAGCTAGAGGTGGGGGTCAGGCAGGTAGGGGTCGCCCTAGAGAGGGAGGTCGACCCGGTGGTGATTAGGCCCGATTTTATGCATTTTCGGCCAGACCGGATGAGATGACTTCTGATGCCGTGATCCCAGGTATTGTTTCAGTCTGTCACAAGAAGCTTCAATTCTTATTTGATTCCAGTTTTTCATATTCACATGTTCATCATATTTTAGCCCATTCTATGGATACGTCCCATGAATCTTTTGTTACATATGTTCATGTGCTCGCCCTTGCGGGTGATGTTGTTGTTACAGACCGCGTGTGTCGGTTGTGTGTGGTACCTATTTGGGGTCTAGAGACTCGGGTGGATGTGCCATTTCTGAGTATGGTCAGTTTCGACGTAGTTTGATCAGATAGATGATGATAATTTTAGGTATGACTTGATGTAGGTGTTTTGCACCAAATCAGATTGTTTGACTCCATAGAGCTATTGTGAGGGTGTCAGTTAATGGCTATTGGGTTTATCTGTGCTCCGGGATGACCTAAGGGTTACCCGTCTCTGCTTCTGGGAGCGGCGATTCATTAGTTCTAGGCACACATGGTGCAGTTCTGTTGTGGCCTTCTAGAGGAGTTGATTAAGGTAAATTAGCTGTGTATCATAGAGTTTAGACGTATAAGTTGTGTTCTTTCAGATTCGTGTGATTTCGTTCAGGTATATACGGCGTGTGGAGGCGTGATTCTAATCTTGTAGATGAGTTCTGACGTGGAATTTGGGTTCTAAGGCGTAGGGAGTAGGTTGGATATAGTGGCATTTGAATGTGTTGTATTATTAGATCGATGCGCGGTAGGGTGACGTGGGGTCACCCCCAGGGTATGTGCATGGTAAGGTTATTCGGCGGTTTGATGGCTTTTGGAACAACTCTTGTCACGTTCGAGGATGAACGTTTGTTTAAGAAGGGGAGAATGTAACGACCCGGCCGCTCGTTCCGAGAGTTTAGCCCGTTTTCCCCATTTCGGCTTCATTGCTTGTGTGGTTCATCTCATTTGTGTGGCGTTGGGTTGGTTGACTCGGGTTCAGAGTGGTCGTGATGAGAATTAAGGAACTTACTCTCTTAAATGAGCTCAATAGTTGGAAAAGTCAATTGGGAGTTGACTTGTAGGTAAACAACCTCGGAATGCAGATTTGATGGCTCAGATAGCTTCGTTAGGTAATTTGGGACTTAGGAGTGTGTTCGGAATGTAGTTTTGAGGTCCGCTGTAGAATTAGGCTTGAATTGGCGAAATTTAGTTTTTGGCGATTTCCGGCGGAATGGAATTCCAGAAGTTGGAGCAGGTTCGTAGCGTCATTCTATATGTGTGTGCAAATTTTCATATCATTCAGAAGAGATTTGGTTAGTTTCGGCATCGTTGGCGAATTTCAGAAGTTTGAATATCTTTAGGCTTCAATCATGGGTTGAGTTGGTGTTTCAATGTTATTTTGGGTGTTCCGAGGGTTCGACTAAGTCCGGGTGATCATTTATGACTTGTTTGTATTTTTTGTTGGGGTACCGAGGGCCTCGGGTTGAGTTCGGATGGGTAACGACATGATTTTTGGCATTTTGGAGTTGCTGATGGGAAACCTTCTGGTGTTTCCGCACCTGGGGATGGGGGACCGCAGGTGCGAGCCCGCAGAAGCGGACAAGGCTCCGCAGATGCGGAAGTTGGCTGGGTCAGCAAAGGTCGCAGGTGCGAGACTTGGACCGCACCTGCGGAGTCCAGGTGCGGAGGATTGGCCGGAGGTGCGGATGTCCGGACTTAAATCATTTTCACAGGTGCACACCTGGGACCGCAGGTGCGAGTCCGCAGGTGCGAGAATAGGACTGCAGGTGCAGTCATCGCTGGGCAGAACCTATAAAAAGAACCCTTAACGAATTTTGGCCATTCTTTCACCATTGTTAGTCGGGTTTGAAGCTTTTGAAGGGTTTTTGAAGAGGGAAATCGATACTTATTCATTGAGGTAAGGATTTTGGACTTCAAACTCGTTTATATGTGATTAAAGGTTGGATTAGTGGTGGAACTTTGGGGAAAAACAGTGCTTAAATAGGTATTTAGGGCTTGTAATTTATAGACCTTAAAAGGGGAATTTGAGGGGCCATTTGGACTCCGATTTCAGTGTTCTTGGTATGTATAGACTCGTGGGAGGATGAGGATTTTTGTGGTGTAAATTTCATCAAGTTCCAAATCACCTAGGAGGTATATTGTTCAAGTTCCAAATCACTAGGGCCCCTCCAGAGTCTTTACACCCCCAGTGAGCGCATTGATGATGAGGGATGGATCTTATCAATAGGAGGTATATTACCTATCCATCAATAATTATTTTTTCCTTCTCTATTTCTATTGCCTTAAAACCAAGAATATATAAAAGTCTTTCTTTCAATGTACATGATTTTGTATTAACTTCCATACCGAATTGAGCAATGTTGTGCTAGGTGGGTTTCGTGACACAAGATGATGTGCTTTTTCCACAATTGACTGTAGTCATGTGATGATGCATCAAATAGATTCAAGGGTGGATGACTCAGTTGGTCCTTGTATGGACTGATTGTGTTCCCCGCAGGGAGAGCTTTAGAGGAAATAGGAGTGGACATCTATATGGGCTTCATGTGATTCGAAGCCAACCACTACGGCTGTCACTCCTACAGGATCGGGATACTTTTTTTACGTATTACGAGAAGGTCGTTGAAGTAGGATCGCTAGTGGGATAGTCCAGCGGTACTCCTTGCCTCTCGTGCAATTAAAGGGAACGAGACTGGAAAGCCCAAACTGAGCCCGGCGGGGGAATGCTTACCGATACCGAAGCTGCCTTGCACGCCTTGGAAAAATCATGCTTTGTATTTGAAGTTATTGGCCCATGGTCCTCAGTGAGGAAAGGACCTAGGCTAGATCGATCGGTTTCGGGTCAAATAGGAAGAACTAGAAGATTCCACCTCTGGAAAGCGCCTACACCCTGGACATGGATCTTGTCCGAAGATGATGTTGTGTGAGGGATGGATCTTCCCTGGACATGGATCTTGTCCGTAGCTGATGTTATGTGATGGATGGATCTTCCCTGGTCATGGATATTGTCTGAGTGTTGTATTCTGAAGATGGATCTTCTCCGTGGGGCTGGACTGGCTTTTTCCTCAGTACGGAGTGACTACAGTCACCGGTGTTATGCATATTCAGGGATGGAACTTCCCGGGGCCTGAGAGCCATATATAGTACTGGGTGGACTTTTGTGGAAGAGTTGTGAGCACTATGTGCATTTTCACACTGTGACATGTTGTCATGTAGAACATATTGAGGTATATCTAGCATATTCTATTGTTATTTTCTGATTAACTGTGAACATGCCTAAATTTTGTGCGCTGATGATTAATTATTGAGGTTTAGTCCGTCACTACCTCTCAGCCCATTGTTTGGGTTCGCTACTTCTGAGTTGGTGTACTCACGTTACCCCCTGCATCTTGTCTGCAGATCTAGGTACACCGGGACCCGGTAGTGAATACTGAGTAGCTGTCAGAGTTTCATTGGAGTCGTCGAGGTAGCAGCTGGCGATCGCGACCTCGTCTTCTCTTTCTTATTCTACCTGTTGCTATTTATTTTGAGACTATGTTGTCCATTTCTCCTTTCCTTGCTTTATGTTATAGTAGCTCATATCTGAGTGACAACTGGATCCGGGGTTGGAGGTTTTAAATTTTGTTTTTCAAATATTGTTTTAAAACTTCAGACTCTTAGTATTATCAATAAAATCGTATTTTTACTGGAAACTGAATTTAACTTAGAAACAAAGGGGCAGCTTGCCTGGTCCACGACAGGCGCCATCACGACTCCGAAATCAGGTCGTGACACACATCTATGATCAAGCAAGAAATACCTATGTCATCTCCTATACTAGAACAACTTAATGATTTCGCTTCGATTAATACACGGTGCAAGTTCTAGACTACACAGGATAGCACACAAAATCATAATACCTCACACACACATTACAACATGACTCAATCGAGACAGTTCTATTCAACTCTCAAGTCAAGAAAGCACATATAGTTGAGAAATTTTAAGCAATATTGCACTATGTAGCATACAAGTCGAACAATTGAGAAAATGTGTCACAAAATAGGCTATTTACTTTACTCATGCATCACAATTTAAATCAAATGTACAGGAAGATAGAGTGCATGTCATAGACTAATGTGCCAGCACCAAACATGTCACTAGGTATCTCAAAAGAACTCAATTTCTTCCTACCGTACTCCTAAAAAAAAAAAAAAAAGTACCCGGTTCGCACTACACCCTTGGAAAAGAGCCAGCGCCCAAAGAAAAACCAAGGGATACTACCTAACTATCCTAAAAAAAAATCTTTTTGTTATTTTTAATCGGACTTTATCCCTCAAGAAAATTTTCCAACAGATCTATCGTCGTAAAAGTCCAAAAAAGAAACAAATTGATAGACGTTATACAATATACATCACATGCAGTAGTTCTCCCACCCCACACTTAGCACATAGCCCCCGATCCATGTAAAAATGTAAAAAGAGTAGGGTGAAAAGAAAACTCCCTGCTAGTCGGACTCCTCCTCCTCAGCATGCCCTCTATCTGCAGCTCTGGGCGCATCATCATCAGGTCCTAGAGGCACCAAAGCCATGGGCCCTGTGAAATCATCACCAATCTCTTCCTCCGTGTCGAAGCATTTGTAAGCATTTGCATTCTCTAACGAGTGAACGGGGCTTCCAGGTGCTATCCCCAACATCTCATTGGAATAACCCGACAAATCATTGCGTAAATGCATACGCTCCTCGTCTGATACACCCATCCTACTCATGAATACATTTAAAGAGTTATGGAGATACCTGTTGAAGTTCTTGTCTCTTTCGTACCGTGCTTCCTGAGTGAGCTTAGACATAGTCTCCAGCAAGGATGTGATGTCCAACAACCCTTTAGGATCCTCCGCCACCTCATCATACCCTGGGTATTTCGGCACCTCCCGGGAGAGCATATACTGCGTGAGCAAGTTTCCAAAGAAAAACCTCTTAATCTGCCGCCCAAATCATGTGCAGGCCATCTCCCCCAACATGATATCACCCACATTAATGGGTCTCCCAATCATCAAAAAGAATATCACACACGCTCGAGCCCGAGTGCATTCGCTGTTGTGTTCAACTGGCATGAGTCGAGCCTGCACGAAGTTCTGCCACACTTTGGCGGTCTTGTTGAATCAGAGAAAAATATCTAAAGATAGATATCACCTTGCTTTCTGGTCCACTTGGCATTTGAATCGACACCACAAAGAGTGTGACATATTTCTGTGTATCTTGGGCTTTTGACAAATTTCTTAGCCTTCTCGGGTCGGAGTTCTCAACCCCCAAAAATGCACATAAGGTCGCCTATCCAGTGGCACGTCCTTCCCACATACATGTAAATTGAACAAGTCTGCGTTCCAGTTGACGTACAGTTCCCACACCATGCTCAAATTTGCATGGCCAGGGCATTCTATGAATTTTTCCGTGTTCAGTGCTTGCATTCGACCAAGCACGTCCGGGAAGTTCCTTTCTAAATCTTTCACATTAATCCCATCTCAGAGACACCATCCATATGGAACGAAGCCCCTATGCCATGTAATAGCAGCATCACTGGTTAGTTTCAAACAAAGCCTCGATTGCAATGGTGTCTGTTGTGATCCCTCGATAACTTGTTTCCCCTTAGCTTTTCTTGAGGATACTTCTCCTAGCTAGTGCTTTTTGGGAACATAGGCAGTGGTGGAGGACTTCCCTATTACATTGCCTTTGTTTTAATTATCACGAGCCATAGCAACCTACAACACAAATAAGCATGAACGTGAGAACGAATCAAGGAATCCGCCTACGGTTGTCGTGCGAGTCAAAAATGACCCCACACTTAAAACCGAAGGCTCAATGTATAATACGCACAATCGTGGTCTAAAACGCACACGTGTTGCACCACAAGAATGGGTACTCAATACTTCCCCATGCCACACAATATCTAAAAGGAACTAACTATGTCACACAAACAAGTGATTGATCATGGCGAAGTGAATTAACCTCAATGCAAGCAAGTGGCATATGGTACTTAATATTTACAACTACTACACTAAATTAGCTAATCCGACAAAGTGCTACAACATACATAATATAGGATGCATGGTATGGGCGACCTGTGTGCACTAAAAATAAGCTCCCAAGTATGTAAAATTAGCCCCACACACCCTACACTTAGCTCGATATCACATATAACTACACTCGGTTACTCAGATTTTACCGGTGCACAAAATACTGATTCAAACATTTTAACAAACACCTTGTGGGCATGTCGTGTGTGCACTTTTATTTAACAATGGTGGAACATGGTGGACCTCCCAAATTTCAACGAAGTAGAGGGAATTCTAGTTTACTACTTCGGATACAATAAAACCACAAACTAATTTCGTCCCACATTCAGGCCACCCACCATAGAACAAGTCTTAAGAAGCAACTTAGGTGTAAAATTTGGGGATTAAGGAAATTTGTGGAGGAGAATGTTTATTATCATCTATCAATTAAAAGAACAATAAGAAGAAGAAGAAGAAGAAGAAGAAGAAGAAGAAGAAGAAGAAGAAAACATACCTATAGGATTTAGGATGAGAGAAGTAGAGGAGCTTGAGTAAGTTGAGAGACAGGAGTAAGAAAGCACGCGGCAGAAGCTTGAGATAAGGAGAGATTTACGCTAAGATGAGAGAGAGAAATAGAGTTAAGGTTTTGGAGTTGTGTTTTAATTTAAAATGGGTATGGGTATGGGTCATAAGGTGCGTTATAATGTTAATATAGATGGGTATATGGGTTGGGTTGCCTCCCAACTTACGCCTAATTTAACGCCGCGGCACGATGCAAGGCCTCACTTACTCATCAACGAGTACTACTTTGATTTTCTCACGATCAACGATTCCTCCCCAATAGTGCTTGACTCTGTGTCCATTCACTAAAAATTTCCTTTCACCATGTAAAGCGCGCAACTCAATTGCACCATAAGGAGTGAATCTCACCATCTCAAATAGACCTGACCATCTCGATTTTAACTTTCCAAGAAACAACTTGAGCCTAGAATTGAACAATAATACCTGTTGGCCTGGTTCGAAGTGACGTGGTTTGATATTCTTGTCATGCCATCTTTTCGTTTTCTCTTTTAAAGCTTTGCATTTTCATAAGAGTGCAGGTTGAACTCATCTAACTCATTCAACTGCAAGAGTCTCTTCTCGCCCGCAGCTTCGAGGTCCATATTCAACTTTTTAATGGCCCAGTACGCTTTGTGTTCAAGTTCAACAGGCAAGTGACATGCCTTCCCATAGACAAGCTTATGCGGAGACACCCTAATTGGTGTTTTGTAGAAAATATATATGCCCACAAGGCATAATCTAACTTTGCAGCCCAATCTTTCCTGTTCACACTCACTATCTTCTCTAATAGTTGCTTTATTTCTCTGTTAGGGACCTCAACTTGTCCACTTATTTGCGGATGATATGTTGTGGAAACTCTATGGGGCACTCCATATTTATCTAGAAGGTTATTGAACAACTGATTGCAAAAATGTGTCCCTTCATCACTAATCAAGGCCGTGGAGTCCCAAACCTCGATAATATGTTCTTCTTCACACACGCAACTACCACCATGGCATCATTTGTTAGCAATGTGACCGCCTCTACCCATTTTGACATGTCGTCAACTGCTAGCAAGATATATTTGTTTCCTCTGGACAATGGTAATGGTCCCATAAAATCTATCCCCCACACATCAAAAATCTCGACCTCCAGGATGTTATTCAAAGGCATCTCATGCCTCTTTGCGATTGTTCCTGTTCTTTGCCATTGGTCGCACTTCTTAACAAATGCATGGACATCCTTGAATAATGTTGGCCGAAAGAACCCATATTGTAATACCTTTGCAGTTGTTCTATTTCCTCCATGATGGCCCCCATAAGGTGATGAATGACAATCATACAATACTAATTCTACCTCCTTTTCTGAAATGCATCTCCTCATCAGCTTATCATCACACTGCTTTTACTAGAGTGGCTCATCCCGGTAGTAGAAGTTCACATCATGTAGAAACCTCTTTCTAGCTTCAAATTGAATTTCAGGAGAAATTACCCCACTAACAAGATAATTCACATAGTCCGCGTACCATGGGGGAGGGTCTTGGGTGATAGCAAAAAGTTGCTCATCAGGAAATGCCTCTTTAATTTGTCCACCCTCATCCACGTGGTCATGATTTTTCAGCCTTGATAGATGGTCAGCTACTTGGTTCTCTGTGCCCTTTCGATCTCGTATTTCTACATCAAGTTCCTTCAACAACAAAACCCATCGCATCAATCTACCTTTTTTGTAAATAGATACCTGATTGCTGCATGAACGGTATGGACTATGAGTTTTGTTCCCACCAAATATGTCCGAAAATTCTCAAAGGCCCACACAACGGCCAAAAACTCCTTTCCAGTGGTGGTGTAATTCAACTGTGCATCATCAAGAGTCTTAGTCTCATAGTAGATGGAATAAAACATCTTATCCTTCCTCTTTCCTAGCACTGCCTCAATAACATGATCACTTGCATCACACATAAGTTCAAATGGTAAGGACCAATCTGGTGCCGCAATAATGGGGGCAGCCACCAACTGCTTTTTGCGCTCTTCAAATGATTTTAGGAAGGCGTCATCAAAAGTGAAAGTTACATCCTTTTCAACAACCTGCATAAAGGAGTAGAAGTTTTTGAAAAATCCTTAATAAAGCGTCAATAGAATCTGATGTCCCAAGAAATTCCAGACACCCTTCACAGAAATGGGTGGAGGTAATTTTTCAACCGCCTCCACCGTCGCTTTATCAACTTCAATGCCGCTCCTTGATACTTTGTGTCCCAACACGATGCATTCCTGCACCATAAAATGGCACTTTTTTTGAATTCAACACTAGATTTGTTTCTTCACAACGGGCCAACACCTTGATCAAATTCTTCAAACAACCATCATAAGAAGACCCAAAGGCTGAAAAATCATCCATAAAGACTTTCACAATTTTTTCCACCATATCAGTGAAAATAGCCATCATGCACCTCTGGAAAGTGGCTGGTTCATGCCCCACCAATCTGTCCAACATTTGGTCTATGAATGGAAGTGGGAAGTGGTCCTTGTGGGTTGCTTTGTTTAGCCTTCTGTAATCAATACACACTATCCACCTCGTCACGGTGCGAGTAAGAAATAACTCATTTTTCTCAGTCTCTACCACAGTCAACCCCCCATTTTAGGCACACGTTGCATTGGACATACCCAGTTGTTGTCAGAGATAGGAAAGATGATACCTGCGTCGAGCCACTTAGTTACTTCCTTCTTCACGACCTCTTTCATGAGGGATTTAATCTCTTTTCCTTCTCAACACTGGGGCGGTGTCCATCTTCCAGAAAGATTTTATGCATGCAAAACGATGGACTGATTCCCTTAATGTCAGCAATTGTCCACCCTATAGCCTTTTTATGCTCGTGAAGTACTCTGAGCAATTTTTCTTCTTGTACATTATTCAAGCTGGATGAGATAATCACTGGCAATGTCTCAAAGTTCCCCAAATAAGCATAGCACAGATGCGCTGGAAGGGGCTTAAGTTCAAGTTTTGGAGCTTCTTCAATAGATGGCTTATGAGGGGTCAAAATGACAGGACTGTCCAACTCCTCAAATCTCCCAAACCCATGGACATAACTGCAAGACATGTCAAGTACTTGCTCAATTTCTCCCATCATCTCATCTTCAACTGTCTGAACACAGATAGCAGCATCAAGTTAATGCTCGCTCCAAGATCACACAAAGCCCGCCCGACTGCATGCTTATCAATCGAGATTTGGATAGTGAAACTACCTAGATCCTTTAATTTGTGAGGTAGCTTGCTTTGAATTCTTAATCTACATTCCTCAATGAGTACCACAATCTCAAACTCGGTCAACCTCCTTTATTTGCCACTATGTCCTTGATGTATTTAACATATTTGGGCACTTCTTCCAGGATGTCTACCAGTGGAATATTGATTTGCACCTGCTCCAAAATATCAAGAAACTTTTTATTCATGGAATTATCCTTCACTTTCTACAATATTTGAGAGAACGGAGGTGGTGGCCTCGCAACTAATGGTGGGGGTTGCTTAGCCACCGCATCTTCAGGTGGCTTCTCTAACTCATTTGATTTTTTTCATTCTGCCTCTATGATGGCCGGCTTCTCGTTAAAGGTCACATGTTTTCTCTTTTATTACTGGACTTCTTCTAAACTTTGACGCGCCCTCTTTTTTTTCTCTCCTTTCGAATTGGTCAGGGTTTTTGATATTATTGGGACAACACGTTTCCTTTTGGGAAATGGGGTATAAGGAGTTCGAAGAGTCGCCACCTAATGAATTAAGGTGCATTATGACACCTACTATGGATCAATTATAACACTAATTGTACAATCAAGTATTGGGTAAGGGCTTGAAATTACTTCAAGAGGAAGGTGTTAGGCACCCCTCAAAGTCCACAACTATGGGTCCCAGCCAAACTTATTTTGTGAATTATTCAAGTAGCAAGTAGATAGTCTAAGCACACATATGTAAACAAATAAGTGTCTTAACAGATTAGCAGTCCAAGCACACATATGTAAAGGATAAGGGAGGTCCTAAGTTGTTTATCCTAAAGGATCATATCTGTGCAATGCCCGGTAACCACTCCTCAATGAGGGGCTACACGTTGCATTAGCTCACAGGTCATCATATCCTTTTCTACCTATTATCCCCCCTTATCGGTTTATTAAGATATTTTTGATTAACAAGCTCTAAGCGTGTTGTTACCCGTCCCTTCCTTGTAGTCCTTTTAGGACCTCTAAGTATGGGCAGTTATAGACAACCCCCTAAGGTGCTAAAAGGGAAAATTCTATGCGACAGGCAAGAACAAGTAGGACTAGAAGATAAGTGACAGAAGCAGTTAAAAAGCTCAGATTCACCTCCACATATAATGCAAATAAACAACACGTCTCAAACACAGGAAAAGACAGTTTTATTAGAAAAAGAATACTAAGATAGGATATCTAAGTGACATCCATGCGCAGGAATATGCAACACTGTTTCATAAACTCATCGACATGATCCTAATCAGTTTACTTACTGATTTTTAAACCTGTGAGCCTTTAAGCAGTAAACACAATCAAAGCAGTTTCTAATTTTATAGAAATTAATTACATAAGGCTTGCCTAGGCGTGGGACTGTATGCGATCACAATTATAGGAGATGTTTAACAGTTTAGAAGTTGTTTTAACCTACAACATTCTGCTCTAGGTGACGAAGACTTAAAAGGGAATTGGTACCGATTTTTATTCAGAAGTATAACATCTATATGAGAGATGATTTTTACCCTTTCATGGTAAACTGCTTATCTTAGTTAAAAAACTAGGCGTACTGAAGCGAATGCAAACAGAATTCCTAGAACATGATTTCTAAATGCACACAAGAGTGACAATTTTATGTCCAATTTATTTATTTACTGTGGAACAGGATCTCTAAATGGTGAGATGATGCAACGTTAAGAAAACATGGATTAATGACATGTGACATGCTGAATCAGTAAATATGAAGTCCTAGGAACAGGGTATCTAATGCAATGCTTAACATGATTTGGATGAACACATTGGTCCTAGGACATGTAGTATAATGCAAATACACAGAATGTAAAGCCTAAAGCATACTTTCTACCCAATAATATCAACAGGATCATACAACTACCTTCCCCATTTTCACTAGCCACCCCAGTATCTGTTTACAAATAATTATTGCAGACCAATGGCTGAATGAATTACATAAGTAAAATGGAAAGAAGTTAAACTATAGGGAGCCTGAAGAAGGCCCAAACACATCTGATGACCCCAAGCCTTCAGTAGTCTAAAAATGCCAAATATTTCATAACCAATTTCATGTCCAGGTGCGTCAGTGTTCCCTAAGGACCTCAAGGATCCCGGGCAGTGCTCACACCCAGACTTTTCATAATAGGAATTGAGTAAGTGCAATGTGGAATAGCCAGCCCCAGTATGCCAGAGTTCCAAGGTTTCTCAAAAGGATCCCAAGGCAGTACACACACTGGAGGGGCAGAACCTAGGATTTAGGAGTAAGGCGAGAGTGATTGACATAGTTTTGAAAAGGTTTTGATATGAAAACAATATTGAAAAAGAATCAATTAAGTAAAGAGTTTTTATGAAAAAAATAGGAGTTGATTAGTAGTAAAATAGTTTAAACAAGAACAGTTTAAACATTTGAAGAATCAAACAAAACAGCAGATTAACTCAGAGCAAACAGATTCCACATCACTTAACAACATGATTCACACAAGGATATTGGGGGTTGGGGACATATACATCACACATAGTGAAACACATATAAACAGAAGCACAGAAACTTTTTAGGAGTTTATGGGATTGAGGAATAGATAATAATACAGACATAGGGCCTGGATTTCAGACCAAACAGTTGAGAACCTAGTTGTACAAAACAGAGTTAAACCTAGATTCAGCATTACTTAGGGGTAGTAAATAACTTAGCAAAGCATGTTAACACTAGAATCTGAGCAAGCAGATAAGCAAACAAACAAACATGATGGCATACAAGGAACAAAATCAAGTTGAAACATGTTAGAGGAAGGCAGTGTCACGACCCAAATTCCAACCCAGGTCGTGATGGCGCCCAACACCAGAATCGGGCAAGCCAACATCAGTTTACTAGCGAGATTACTTTACTTATTTAAATGTTTAAGTACTTGTCAAATTTTAGATTTAGATATTTATTTAAAGAAACGGTCAAGTGAATGCAACTTGATTAAATGAACTCAAAAGATCGTTTGCCATCATATGTAGAATAGCAAAAATATTAGAAACTAACTATGTGTGCCAAGACCTAGTGTCACAAGTCCACACGCGACTAGTGGAATGTACAAATTAGACAAAATAAATATACAACCGTCTGGAAGGGGTAGACAAAAATATCAAAAAAAAAATAGCAGAAACTCCACAGTGCTGCTAAGGAACGCTAGAGAGAGCAGCTCATCGTGTAGTCTAATCCAGAAAGTACTCTCACGATCGCGCTCCGGTATGATAACCAAATGCACCAGCGTCAGAACCTGTACAATTAAGTACAAAAGCGTAGCGTGAGTACATATAAACAAATATGTACCCAGTGAGTATCCCGTCTAAACTCGAAGAAACAGTGACGAGGGGTAGACGTATTACTCACTAGGGTCATTAGAAATAATATAATTAGACAGATTTAATCAGGGTTAGAAATTATGGAAAATTAAGTAGACATGGAATATCAAGTATATGAACTACCACCTACCGCAAGTGCCAAATAACAACTATAATAAAAGTCCAAAGTCCCCTTCCACATAGAATAATTCATTTGATAATAATAATAATAATAATAAGACTCTCACTCAAATACATAGCATATAGTATGCCGAGGCATACAGCCGAAGCGACGCAAAAATTAAATGTGCACTGCCGAATGGTCGAACGACTCAAATCATAGATGCATCTATTACCCCGCTTGCGTATCAATCATGCAACACAGTTGACGTAATATAAGTCTACCTCGCTCACGAATCATACGTGCGACACAGGTGCTCGTATACATACACAGAATCATCAGGAAATTCAGANTGTAACCTTCCATTTTCTCATGCTTATTTCAAGGATAATAATCGACTAGGAATACATGCAGGGATACAAGTAAGGCATATAAGCATGCTTGTGAGTCCTAAAGACTAACCGGCATAACATAGTAGTAGCTTCGCACAGACTCTCGTCACCTCGTACGTGCGTAGCCCCCGCAAATAAGGACAATTCAGTCATTTATAATTACCTATGGGGACAATTCCCTCTTACAAGGTTAGAAGGAGACTCACTTCGTGCGGAACCTACTTCTCAGACCAAGAACGCGCCCGAAACTCCAACCTCTACACCCGAGGACTCAAAACTAGTCAAATGTTATATAAATACATTATNAAGAACGCGCCCGAAACTCCAAACTCTACACCCGAGGACTCGAAACTAGTCAAATGTTATATAAATACGTTAATATACACTCAAAAGTATGAAATTCTCTTACTAGCTTAGCTAATTCATCATTCTTGAAGAAATCCCAAAATACACCCCTGGGCCCACATGCTCGGATTCCGAAAATTTTCGAAGAAAACACTCACCCATAGTCTAAGGATCATTAATATATAGTTTTTGTATGATTTCATGGAGGAAAAATGGTGAATTTCTCTAAAGTTCATCAACCCTAGGTTTCCACTCTAACCCCTTTGATTTACACTAATTAAGTGTTAATCTACCTAAGATTGACGTAATAAACCAACATTTAAATGGAAAATACTTACCTCTTAGTGGCTAGACCGAATATCCTCTTGAAAGCTCTCAAAATCGCCTATGGTGTGGAAGAAATGGTGAAAAAAATGGTTAAGTCCCACATTAAATGAGCTCACTACCTTCAGTGACCTTGCACCTGCGGCTCGAGGACCGCACCTGCGAGCCCTTGGCTCGCACCTGTGGAATTTGGAAAAGGGACTGGGGATCTCACCTGCGGAGGGGTTTCCGCACCAGCGGACCCGCTCCTGCGGAGAAAGGTCCGCACCTGCGATCTGGGCCTTCTCCCTTATGGGTCGCACCTGCAAGGCCTTGACCGCAGGGGCGGTCCCGCACCTGCGATCTGGGCAACCGTACCTGCGGTCTTACCAGACCTGGTGCACCAGCAGCTGAAGCTGCTGGTGTTTGGCCCCATTTGGTGTCCGGGAGGCACCTAGGCCCACCCGAGCCCCCGTGAAATTATACCAACAAGTCCTAAATCATATTACGGACTTGCTCGAGCTTTCGGAACACCCAAAACCACGCTAAAACTCAAAATCACTCCTCAAAACCCCTAGAATCAAACTTAAGAATTTTCAAGTTCTTGAATTCGGTTTCAATGCGCCGAACCGACGTATACTACTCGGAATGACACCAAAATTTGCAAGCAAGTCATAAATGATATAACGAAACTATTCCCGATCTCGAAATTCCGTTCGGACCTCGATAACACAAAAACATATTCCAAACCAAATTATGAACTTAAGGAAACTCTATTTTCGCTATTTGGCATCGAAACTCTTCTGGGTCATCCAAAACCCATTCCGGACATACGCACAAGTCCGAAATCATCATACGAAGCTAGTGGAATCGACAAAACTCAATTCCGAGGTCGTTTACTCAGAATGTTGACCGAAGTCAAACTTGGACTTAAAAGCCAATCTTAAGGAACCAAGTGTTCCTATATTACTCTATACACTTCCGAATCCCGAACCACTCGTCCCCGCAAGTCATGAATCACTGAAAGCCGCTACGGTAAGTCTTATTTAGGGGAACAGGGTCCGAATACGCAAAACGACCTATCGGGTCGTTACATTCTCCACCTCTTACACAAATATTCGTCCTCGAACGGGTCTAGAATCATACTTGAAGTGCTGAATAAGTGTGGATATCTGCTCCGCATGTCCTCCTCGGACTCCCAAGTCGCCTCCTAAACTGGTTGGCCCCTCCACTAAACCTTCACCGCAGAAACTCTCTTGGATCTCAACTTGCAGTACTGTCTGTCAATAATGGAAACTGGGTCCTCCTCGTAGCCCAACCTCTTATCCAACTGAATAGTGCTGAAATCAACCACGTGAGGGAAGTCAGCGTGATATCTCCGGAGCATGGATACATGAAAGACCGGATGGACTCCTGATAAGCTGGGAGGTAGAGCAAGCTCATAGGCAACCTCTCCAACACGCCTCAATATCTCGAAAGGACCTATAAACCTCGGGCTCATCTTGCCCTTCTTCCCGACTCTCATAATGCCCTTCACCGGCGAAACCTTCAGCAGAACCTTATCTCCCTCCATAAATGACACATCACGTGCCCTCTGATCCGCGTAACTCTTCTGTATAGACTGTGCTGTGCGGAGCCTCTCCTGAATCAACTTCACCTTCTCCAAGGCATCTCTCACCAGGTCCGTGCCATATAACTTAGCCTCGCCAGGCTCAAACCACCTGACCGAAAGAAAATTCCTTTGTTAGTGATTCGGCTTTCTATCTTAAAAAAGATAACGAAATTTCGATGAAGCTCTTTTAAGAATATTTCCCGCACTTCTTCAATAAATTTTCCTACTTTATTATGCCGATTCCTCTCTCCGTTAGGAGAACAACACTCTCGACCCTATAAAGCCTCAAATGGGGCCATATCAATGTTGGACTGATAACTGTTATTGTAAGAACACTCGGACAGAGGCAAGAACTGGTCCCACTGACCCCCAAAATCAATCACACATGCTCTGAGCATGTCCTCCAATATCTGAATTGTACGCTCCGACTGACCATCAGTCTGCGAATGAAATGTTGTGCTGAGGTCTATCTGAGTACCCATCTCCCTATGCAATGCTCTCCAGAAGTGCGAGGTGAACTGAGGACCTCGATCTGATATAATAGATACCGGCACACCATGCAACCGGACTATCTCTCGAATGTAAATCTGGGCTAGCCTCTCAGAAGTATAAGTAGTACTCACAGGAATAAAATGCGCCGATTTGGTCAATATTTCCACAATGACCCAAACCGCGTCAACCTTCCGCAAGGTCCAAGGTAACCTAACCACGAAGTCCCTAGTGATGCGCTCCCACTTCTACTCAGGAATGGGCATCTGCTGAAGTAGGCCTTCTTGCCTCTGGTGCTCATACTTAACCTACTGGCAGTTAAGACACCTAGCCACATACTCCACAATGTCTTTCTTCATCCGCCTCCACCAAAAATGCTGCTTCAGGTCACGATACATCTTCGTAGCACCAGGATGAACAAAATACTGTGAACTGTGTGCCTCCTCTATAATCCTCTGCCTCAAGCTATCAACATTAGGAACACACAAACGACCCTGAAGTCTCAGAACACCATCCTCGCCAATAGTAACCTCCTTGGCACCACCCTGAACCACTGCCTCCCGTAGCTCTTCCAAGCGTGGATCATCATACTGCCGAGCCTTAATCTCCCCCAGTAACGAATACTGAGAAACTACATGTGCAAGAACTCGACGAGGCTCTGAAAGATCTAATCTCACCAAGCGATTAGCCAGGGACTGAATGTCCAAGGCTAGAGGTCTCTCCTCCGCTGCAATGAAAGCCAAACTACCCATTGTCACGACCCAAAATCCATACATAGTCGTGATGGCGCTTATCGTGTTACTAGGCAAGCCTACTTCTCAAAATATTACTATTGATTGATTTTAAGAATTTAATAAAATATTTTAACATTTAAATTTATCATAAACTAAATCAACTCTAAATATAATTAATATAAAAATATGGAAACTAGCCCAAACATCGGAGTGTCATAAAGTCATGAGCATCTAAACTATGAATTAAGATATATAAACTGTTTAACTCTCCAAAAGACGAATGACAAAAGGAGTAACAAGGTCCTGCAGACGCTAGCAGCTACCTTGCAGTCTCCAAATATAGCCGGCCTGAACTTAACGATCGTCGCGCTTTATAAATCACCTGGACCTGCACATAAAGTGCAGGGTGTAGTATGAGTACACCAACTCAGTAGTAACAGAAATAACTAAGGAACTGAGTAGTAGTGACGAGCTAAGAAAATCCAATTATTTATTTTCACCATTTAAAAATAACAGGAATAAACAGGTAACTTCCGTAACTCAGTAAATACCACTAAGAAATTTAACAGATAAAATGCAGCAACAACAAAATAAATGCAACCTCACAGTAATGTTACTCCATCACTAAGCACTCACACTCAACACTCAATACTCTGCGCTCACTGGGGGTGTGTACAGACTCCAGAGGGGCTCCCAAAGCCCAAGCGCTAAGCACAGACAGGTCATGTTCCATAATATCAATACCTAGATCGGAACGGTCAACTCACGTGCTACGCGGACAACTCACGCGCTATGGTGTCAATACCCGGACCCGCACGGTCAACTCACGTGCTACGCGGACAGCTCACGCGCTATGGTATTAATATCCTCACAACCAGACCATCAGTCTCAATCATGTACCTCACTAGCCTCACCATCATCAACAAATAAGGGAACATAGTCCACATCAAATATCACGGTATATTAACAATTAATAGAGATTGAGATAAACATGTACAATAATTTCTCCAACTAAAATAACATATGCCAATAAACCTTTGTAAAATAACATTTCTCTCTCTATCTCTCATGGGGTTCGTATATACACACACACTAAAATGACTTCATACCAGAATTATTTCTCTTTGTATACGGCTAAGTCACGTCAGTAGCTTAATGTGACAACATCAATAAATTGTTTAATCTCTCTTACGTGCAAACTTGATAGGTAAACACACACTTGGTGCAATTAATCTTGTTTGTGTTCAACATTGCGCGGATAAAGTTACCTATCTCAGTTCCATAATCCTTCTTTTATTTACCAAATATTCAATGGTGATATCACTATTGGTATATTGAATAATCCTAAACCAAATGCACCCCATGTTTTCATATGCCAATAAATCTATTAAAACTCTTGATCCTCTTTTAAGCTTGCACTAGATCTGTTCAAATGTGCAGGCTGGATCTAACCAGATCTAAATGGGGAAACATGGTAAATGAATATTCATATAGCCAGTCCTACAAATAATATTAGCATGAATAAATCCTAAGCATGATCTCTAACATGAAGGCAGGCAAATTCAACAACAAGTGACTACGTAAACACAGATAATGGCCATGAGGCCTCATGGGATGGATCAAGTCTAAATCCCTCGAGGTATACACCCACACGCCCGTCACCTAGCGTGGGTATCACCTCCAAACAATCACACAATATCAAATTCTTCGGGTTTATACCCTCAAAGTCAGAGTTAAAACTGTTACTTACCTTAACAACGTAAAAATCCTACTTCGGGATGCCCTCGTCCCTCGACTCGATCTCCAAAAACTCCTACTCTAACCATAATCATATTAATACCATCAACATAGGTTAACAAATCGAATTCCTTGTGCACGTTATTTGACTCTGATATGCAACGTTACGGAGCCTTGAGAATAATAATATACTTTTCTATAATTACTCAATTACCACATAATCATATGTACCTTAATTTATAGTAGCAGAACCCAAAACTGTTTATGAGCAAAGGAAGTGCTTTTCCATAGCATTGTACCCCGATCTATATTTAATTCAATTAATCAATTATTATATCATCATATAACTAATGTCTATTAATTATGGTATAATAATTTACTCCATTCAAACACTACAAAATAATTTAAAAGATATTTTTGCTTAAAAATACTTAAAATAAGCCAATCCAAACAGGCTCATAGACATTGATAATATCAATTAAATAAAATTACCTCAAATATGACCGCTATTCAATGCATGCGACATTATTTGATAAGAAATCTATAATTAAACATGCAACCATGTAGCTAATTACAAGAAATATGTATACTCAATTATTTTATTTACCATAGTAATTACTAATCAACTATATCATTAAAAATAGTAAAAAGTAAAGCCAAAACAAACATAACTGGAACTTTTTTAGCATTAAGAAATACAAGAACAAAGGAAAAGTTGGCAAATAAAAATAAGTTATTGGGATGCACCTTAAAAAGAAGAAGCTTTAGACATGCTTATAGCATAGTAATAGGTTTGCAATCAAATATGAGGTTCCTGTTGGCTTTACGTGATCCGAAAGGATATGCGGCAAATAGGCCTGCTATATCCCTTGTTATATTGGTAAAAAGGTATATATATATATATATAGGACACTTAATTCATATAAGAACTCTGTGTGAATTCGTAGTAGGATAAGTATTCTAGTGTGACAGTTTTATCCAAAAGCCAATTATCTTTTCCAAAACATATTTTAATTTTTAGAAGGTATAAAAGTCGATCAATATTTCAGGGATATGTTTATCGTTCAACATTTGGTATCAGAGCATTCGTGCTTTTATAATAATATAGATATAAATATATAATAATTTTCCCTTACTAGCTTAGTATTTGATCTAATAATTATAAATTAATTAATCCTCCACATTTCATAAGTAATAGGTATACTAAAAAAATGGGTTATTACATTCCGGACGCACTCCTAAGTCTAAAATCACCCAACAAGCTAACTAAATCATAAAAAGTCCACCTCCGAATTCGTTTACTCATAAGTCAACTTCCGATTGACTTTTCTAACTTAGCTTTCTAATTAAGAGAGTAATTGTTTATTTCACTCCAAAACTACTACGAACCCAAACCTACCAACTCGATGCAACTCAACACAGTTGAACAACACATAAATACGTAGAAATGGGGAAAATGGGGTTATAACTCTCGAAACGACTGACCGGGTCGTTACACCCATACTCCCCGCCTTCCTGCTCAAAGCATCTGCTACTACATTCGCCTTACCGGGATGATAAAGGATGGTGATGTCATAATCCTTCAGCAACTCAAGCCACATGCGCTGCCTCAAATTAAGATCCCTCTGCTTGAACAAGTGCTGCAAGCTGCGGTGGTCTGTATAAACCTCACAAGACACCCCATACAAGTAATGCCTCCAAATCTTAAAGAGCATGGACAATCGCTGCCAACTCCAAATCGTGCACCCGATAATTCTTCTCATGAACCTTCAGCTGGCGCGAAGCATAAGCAATAACTCTCCCTTCCTGCATCAACACACACCCCAAGCCAACACGTGAAGCGTCGCAATACACTATATACATCCCAGAATCGGAAGGCAATACCAGAACTGGTGTTGAGGTCAATGTTGTCTTGAGCTTCTGAAAGCTCACCTCACACTCGTCGAACCACCAAAATGGAGCATTCTTCTAAGTCAATCTAGTCAATGGGGATGCAATGGATGAAAAGCCCTCCACAAATCGCCGATAGTAGGCTGCTAGGCCCAAGAAACTTCTCATCTCTGTAGCTGTAGTAGGACGTGGCCAACCCTGAACTGCCTCAATCTTCTTAGGATCAACCTTGATACCTTCACCGGATACTAAATGTCCCAAGAATTCCACGGAATCCAACCAAAACTCACACTTGGAGAACTTAGCATATAGCTTCTTTTCTCGCAATGTCTGGAGCACAACTCTCAAATGCTGCTCGTGCTCTCCCAGGCTACGCGAGTAAATCAAAATGTCATCAATGAAGACGATGACAAAAGAATCAATATACGGCCTGAATACCCTATTCATCAAGTCCATAAATGCTTCTGGGGAATTAGTCAAGCCAAAGGACATCACCAGGAACTCATAGTGGCCATATCTCGTACGAAAAGCAGTCTTCAGAACATCTTAGGCCCGAATCTTCAAATGATGATAGCTCGATCTCAAGTCTATCTTAGAAAACGCCCTAGCACCCTGCAACTGGTCAAACAAATCATCAATGCGCGACAATGGATACTTGTTCTTGATGGTGACCTTGTTTATCTGGCGGTTATCAATACACATAAGCATGGACCCATCCTTCTTCTTCTTCACAAATAGAACTGGAGCACCCCACGGTGATACACTCGGTCTGGTAAACCCCTTAGCCAACAACTCCTCTAGATGCTCCTTCAACTCCTTAGGAGCCATACGGTACGGGGGAATGGAAATAGGCTGAGTATCTGGAGCTAAATCAATGCAGAAATCAATATCACGATCCGGAGGCATGCCTGGAAGGTCTGAAGGGAATACATCAGCAAACTCTCGAACAACGGGCACTGAATCAACCGTCGGAGACTCGGCGGTGGTGTCCCGCACATAATCAAGATACGCCAAACAACCCTTCTCGACCATATGTCGAGCCATCAGGAAGGAAATAACTCTACTGGCTGCACTAACCGAGGAACCTCTTCAGTCCAGCCTAGGCAACTCAGGAATGGCCAAAGTAACCGTCTTGGCATGGAAATCCAAGATGTCATGATGAGGAGATAGCCAATCCATGCCCAGGATAATCTCAAAATCAACCATATCGAGCAATAAGAGGACCGCTCTAGTCTCGAACCCACAGAATGTGATCACGCAAGACCGATAAATTTGGTCTACCACTACAGAATCACCAACGGGAATGGATACATATATAGGAGAACCCAAGGACTCACGGGGAGCCTCCAGAAAACAAACAAACAAGGATTACACATATGAATAAGTAGATCCTGGGTCAAATAGCACTGATGCCTCTCTACCACATACTGAAATAATACTTGTGATCACGGCATCTGAGGCCACTACATCTGCTCGGGCCGGAATAGCATAGAATCTGGCTGGAGTACCTGAAGACTGACCTCTTCTGGACAGAATAGGAGCTGGCTGATCTCCCCCTGCCTGGACTCCACCCCTTGAACGACCTCTACCAGCATGTCCTCCACCTCTAGGTGGACGGGGCTCCGGTGCTGAGAATGCGGGCTGATAACTCTGCTGAATAGCCTTGCCCCGGAACCTGGGACAAGTCCTCCTCATATGGCCTGAATCCCCACACTCATAACACCTCGCTGGAGGCATGGCCTGCTGCCCGGAAGAAGACCCCTGAATAACTGGGGGACGATGAGAACTCTCTGGCATGGCACTGAAGTAAGGACTGGGAGACCCCTGATGACCTGAATACCCGCCGGAGGGACCCTGAATAGCTGGTGGGCGGTAAAAACTCTCCGGCATGGCGCTGAAATAAGGTCTCACTGGAGAACCTCGAGGGGGTGGTGGAGGAGCTGAATATGGAGGCCTGTTGGGCTGGCGTCTACCGAACTGACCTCTACCCCTGGCTGGGGTACCTCTGAAATCTCCAGAAAATCTAGCTCTCTTGTCCTGCCTACTCTCTGCTCATCGATTGGTTACCCTCAATCCGGTGAGCTATCTCGACCACAAGCTGATAAGCAGTACCCATCTCCACCTCTCGGGCCATGTTGTCCCTAATAACTGAGTGTAGCCCAGCTACAAACCTCCGCACTCTCTCAGCATCAGTAGGAAGAATCATAAGGGCATGGCGGGACAACTCTGAAAACCTGGCCTCGTAGTCTGTCACTGACATCTGCCCCTGCTCCAGCTGCTCAAACTGGTAACGCAACTCTTCCCTCTCGGAGGGTGGAATATACCTGTCCAGGAACAGTGAGTGAACTGCTCCCATGTGATAGCAGGGGAACCTGCTGGCCTACCAAGGATAAATGACTGCCAGCATCTGTGGGCCCTGCCCTCTAGCTGGAAAGTAGTGAAGTCGACTCCATGGGACTCCAAAATCCTCATGTTGTGCAGTCTGTCCATGAACCTATCAATAAAGTCCTGGGCATCCTCGCCTTTCTAACCTCCGAAGACAGGAGGGTGCAATCAAGTCCATCTATCAAGTAGCTTCTGCGGATCGACGTCCACAGCTGGTCTGAGCTCTGGTGCTGCTACTGCTGGCTGTGCCCCACCCACAGACAGAGTACCCAGAGTCTGATATACTGTCGCTGCCTGACCTTCGGCCTGGGCGGTAGGGGTCTGAACTCCCCCTCCCGTCTGAGATGTGGCAGGATCCGCTGGAAATAAATCAGCCTGGGTCATAGTGTCCATGAACCGCATCATATGGCCCATGATCTCCTGAAATCCTGGTGCAGTCATGAAATCTACTAGGGCAGGATCGTCTGGAGGCACCTCGTCCTGCTCCTCAATGATAGGATCCTCTGGGGTGCTAATGGAGCAACTCTAGGACGCCCTCGTCCCCTACCTCGGGTTGGTTCCCTCCCCCGGCCTCTGCCACGGCCTCGGACGGCGGGGGTAGCGATATCTCCCGGGTCTGGAATATCAGCTGCACGAGTCCTCACCATCTGAAAGAGAATAGAAGAATGAGATTTAGTAAGACCGTCGACTGCACGATAGAATAAGAATAAAGAGAGGTTTCTTAACACCATATAGCCTCCCGAAGATAAACACAGATGTCTCCGTATCGATCCGCAAGACTCTATTGGATTTGCCTGTGACTCGTGAGACCTACGTGAACCTAGAGCTCTGATACCATGTTTTCACGACCCAAATTCCAACCCAGGTCGTGATGGCGCTCAACACCAGAGTCGGGCAAGCCAACATCAGTTTACTAGCGAGATTACTTTACTTATTTAAATATTTAAGTACTTGTAAAATTTTAGATTTAGATATCATTTAAAGAAACGGTCAAGTGAATGCAACTTGATACGATGGGTAGACGTATTACTCATTAGGGTCATTAGCAATAATATAATTAGACAGATTTAATCAGGATTAGCAATTATGGAAAATCAAGTAGACATGGAATATCAAGTATATGAACTACTACCTACCGCAAGTTCCAAATAACAACTATAATAAAAGTCCAAAGTCCCCTTCCACATAGAACAATTCATGTGATAATAATAATAAGACTCTCAGTCAAATACATAGCATATAGTATGCCGAGGCGTACGGCCGAAGCGACGCAAAAATTAAATGTGCACTCCCGAAGGTTCGAATGACTCGAACCATAGATGCATCTATTACCCCGCTCGCAAATCGATCATGCGACATAGTTGACATAATATAAGGCTACCCCGCTCACGAATCATACATGCGACACGGGTGCTCGTATACATACACAGAATCATCAGGAAATTCAGGAAATATAGAGTTCACACTTGGAAAACAAGAATCATGGCAACAACAAGATTTAATGTAACCTTCCATTTTCTCATGCTAGTTCAAATAATAATCGACTAGGAAAACATGGAGGGATACAAGTAAGGCATATAAGCATGCTTGTGAATCCTAAAGACTACCCGACATAACATAGTAGTGGCTACGCACGGACTCTCGTCACCTCGTGCGTGCGTAGCCCCCGCAAATAAGGACAATTCAATCATTTATAATTACCTATGGGGAGATTCCCTCTTACAAGATTAGAAAGGAGACTCACCTCGTACGAGACCTACTTCTCAGACCAAGAACGCGCCCGAAACTCTAACCTCTACACCCGAGGACTCGAAACTAGTCAAATGTTATATAAATATATTAATATACACTCAAAAGTATGAAATTATCTTACTAGCTTAGCTAATTCATCATTCTTGAATAAATCCCAAAATACACCCCCGGGCCCACATGCTCGGATTCCGAAAAATTTGGAAGAAAATACTCACCCATAGTCTAAGGATCATTAATATATAGCTTTTGTATGATTTCATGGAGGAAAAATGGTGAATTTATCTAAAGTTCATCAACCCTAGGTTTCCACTCTAACCCCTTTGATTTACACTAATTGGGTGTTAATCTACCTAAGATTGACGTAATAAAGCAACATTTAAATGGAAATTATTTACCTCTTAGTGGTTAGGTCGAATACCCTCTTGAAAGCTCTCAAAATCGCCTATGGTGTGGAAGAAATGGTGAAAGAAATGGTTAAGTCCCACATTAAATGAGCTCACTGCCTTCAGTGACATCGCACCTGCGGCTCGAGGACCACACCTGCAAGCCAAGGCTCGCACCTGCGGAATTTGGCAAAGGGACTGGGGATCGCACCTACGGAGGGGTTTCCGTACTAGCGGACCCGCTCCTGCGGAGAAAGGTCCACACCTGCGATCTAGTACTTCTCCCTTATGGGTCGCACCTGCGAGGCCTTGACCGCAGGGGCGGTCTTGAACCTGCGATCTGGGCAACCGCACCTACGGTCACACCAGACCTGGTGCACCAGCAGTTGAAGCTGCTGGTTTTTGGCCCCGTTTGGTGTTCGGGAGGTACCTGGGCCCACCCGAGCCCCGTGCAATTATACCAACAAGTCCTAAATCATATTACGGACTCGCTCGATCCTTCAAAACACCCAAAACCACACTAAAACTCAAAATCACTCCTCAAAACCCCTAGAATCAAACTTAAGAATTTTCAAGTACTTGAATTCGATTTCAATGCGCCCAACCGACCTATACTACTCGGAATGACACCAAATTTTGCAAGCAAGTCATAAATGACATAACAGAACTATTTCCGATCTCGGAATTCCGTTCGGACCTCGATAACACAATAACACGTTCCAAACCAAATTATGAACTTAAGGAAACTCTATATTCGCTATTTGGCGTCGAAACGCCCCTGGGTCATCCAAAACCCATTTCGGACATACGCGCAAGTCCAAAATCATCATCAGAAGCTACTGGAATCGGTGAAACTCGATTCCGAGGTTGTTTACTCAGAATGTTGACCGAAGTCAAACTTGGTCTTAAAAGCTAATCTTAAGGAACCAAGTGTTCCTATATTACTCTATACACTTCCGAATCCCGAACCACCCGTCCCCGCAAGTCATGAATCACTGAAAGCCGCTACGGGAAGTCTTATTTAGGGGAACGGGATCCAAATACGCAAAACAAACGGTCGGGTCGTTACAGGAAATATGCTAATCATAAATTGGACAGGACATGACTCATACATGCTAAGTGAAAAAAATATTTAAACATCCTAGCTGCATATTGAATAGCCAAATAGTAAACAAGAACAGAACTGGGAATCAGTGAACAAAAGCAGTAACATAGCACATAGGGTTTGGAACTTGAATTGAATCAGAACATACCAGTTAAGGAGAGTAGACACAAAATGTAGAGCCATGTAATGCAATAACTAGCCTTGGCTTACAGTCGGCTAGTTCAATAGAAGTAGCAAGTAACAAGAAAGAGTAGAAAGCTTTAAGTGTAAGAGAGAGTTTTTGAACTAGTGTCTGTAGTGAGAATAGCAGGGAGTATATGTAAAAGTTGAGAGATAGGTAAAATAAGGCAGACAATCAATTGTTCAGTAATTGAAGAGACACAAAAGCAATAAAGAGTAAATCAGCCAAGTCTTCCCTTAATTAAGAGAGTAATTTACCAACGGTAAAGAGCAGGTAACAATTAAGGAAAGAAATCAAATAATCCAGGTACAGAGTAGGTAATTAGGGGTAGATACACAAATGTTCAATTAAGGAAATAAGTGGTACGATTCAGTAAATAACACAGTTGATCATAAATAAGCCAAGTAGTAATTTAAAGGTGGTGAAAAATAGGAAAATAACCGGAAATTAGCATATGAGTATCAACACAGAGAATCAAGGATTCAAAGAATCGAAGTAATACTAATTTTAAGAGAAATAATATAAACTTCCATTAATAAACATATAAACCAAGTATAAACAGAAGGAATCATATCTGAAACCCTAATAGGGCACACTAGGGTAAAAATCACAAAAATACTCTAATTAAATGAAGTACTATTCATGAGAATCAAACACATAGCAGAATCGGATGAACAAACAAGTAAGGACGAACTCAGAATCCAAACATAGCACTAAAGTTAGGGGTTTCAACATAATGAATTAGGGTTAAGTAAAAACTTAACCAATCGATTACACACATAAAAATCAGAGAATAACACTTAAAAAAATCAGAATCGTTTTGAAGAAAAGTTTCAGAAACCCTAGTTATGAAGAAAGATGAAGAGACACTTTGAAAATTGGAAGGTTTTCATAAAAACAAGAAAAAACCTCCTCAGATCTGTTATTGATCTAAAAGGTTTAGGAGATGAGATTAGGGTTTCGAGAAAATAACCCAAAGATAGAGAGACTGTCTTAGAAACCATAAGTTTAACAATAAAATAGGACGATCTTACTCAAATAGAGCCATGGTGGCTTGAGGCTGGTGAGGACAAGCCAAGGTGTGAGCGAACCGGCCACTTGTCCCTTGAGGACCTCAAAGACAGCAAGAATCCCGGCGTAGGAGAGCTGTTAAGGCTGGAGAATGGTGGTAAGCCACCATAGTCGATGGCAAGCAAGCAACGACGAGGGAGATTAGGGTTAGGGCAGAGAGAATTTTGGGAGAGAAGGGTAAGGGTGACGGCGAATGTAAGAGGAGAAAATGAGGGGGTTTTGGGGGGTAGTATTAGGTTAAATTAGGAAAGAAATAACCTGGACCGTTTATCAAAATGATCAACGGCCAGGATTTGAGCAGAGTTGGGTCAGGTAGTATTAGGATTTTGGGCCTGGGGTCTTTGGGTTGTTTTAGGACTAATTAGGCCAACTCAATTTAGGCTATAATTGAAATGGAATGAGGCCATTTGTTAAATACCCAAGATAAATTAATTAAAATAATTTTATAAAATAATTACTAATTATAAAAATGAATTTCATGCATATAAATATTTCAAAAAATGATTATTTAGTATTTCAAAATACAAAAGACTAATTTCTGGTAAAAAATAGTACAAAATTATATGCATGGGCTATAATTGCAAAGTCGTTACAATTATAGCCAAAAGGTGCCAATTTGGCTATTTATGGAATAATTTGGTCTTAATAGGACCATAAATAATAAAATTAAATCAAAATGCTTTTGAAATCATTTGTAATGCAATTTTATAATTATTTATTGGAAATAAAATATTGGACAAATTAATAAAAATGTAGAAAAATTATGGAAGAATACCAATTGATACTAATGCATGATTTTGAAGGTATATATGCAATAAAAATTATTTTTGGGAAAATTTGGGTATCAACAACCGTCTCCCATTCCTCAATGACACAACATTAATAGATGCCTTAGGATTAGCCTCAGTGTCGCTTGGAAGAGCTCCAACTGGTCGAGAATTTTGGGCACTGACAAGTTGTCCCATTTGTCGCACCAAATTTCTCATTGTTGTTGTTTGGGACTGTTGGTCAGCATTACTTTCTTCATCATCTCTGTTGTTTGGACCTGCTGGTCAGCTATAAATTTCTTCTTCATTTCCTCAAGGTGACTCGTCGAGTTTGCATGTTGTTCAGCCTGAGGTGGTCTATATTGTTGTTGAGGTGCTTGTGGCATATACTAATTTTGAGCATCTTGGTTTCCACCCCAAGAGAAGTTTGGGTGGTTCCTCCATTTAGTATTGTAAGTGTTCCCATACTGGTTTGTCTGGGCCCTGTTTGCATAACTCACAAAACAGACATACTCTAGATTAACTAGCCATAAGTCGGACATGTGACCCTCTCCACATACTTCACAAAACAATTGAACCTGTTGCACTGGCTGGGCTTGTTGCTTGTTAATAACCAAGGTCATCTGATTGACTTGGTTGGTCAATGTAAAAATCTGCGTTGATAAAGCAGAGACGACATCTAACTCGAGAACCGCTGTAAATTTTTGTATTGTGTGTCTGCCCATCTCTCCTTGCCAATCAGGATAGCTTTTGGAGAATTTTTTCAATAACGCATATATCTCATCAAAGTTTTTCTCCAACACTTGACGTCGAACTGCAATATCTACCACAATATTTGTCTCAGGATGTAGCCCTTCTATGAAAGTGCGAGCTAACACTTCATTCGTCTGATTATGATGAGGAAAGTCTCTGAGCATCCCTTTGAACCTTTCCCAAGTTGAGTATAACGACTCCCCCGCTTTCTGTTTGAAGGCGACTCTCTCTCTTCTGATCTTTGCAGTATTTCCTAAAGGGAACAACCTTGCCAAAAATTTCCTTGCTAGATCATTCCATGATGTAATAGAGTTAGTTGGTTCTGCCTTCAGCCATCGCTTCACTTCGCACAACAGAGATAACGGGAAAAGTGTGAGCCTCACATAGTCTGGAGTGACTCTGTTAGTGATATAGGTATCACTAATCTCCAAGAAGTTCTTGATGTGCTGTTGTGGATCCCTCGTGTGAAAGACCCATAAACTGCCCATTCGCATGTAGTAGCTGGATCATGCTCTGTTTCAATTCAAAGTGCCCAGTGATTCTGGGCTTCAAAATGCTGGGCCTCGCCACCTCCTGAACAGCCATATGTTGATCCTCTGCCATGTTCACAGGCAATTGAACAAGTGCCTGAAGATTATTTGTGTAACGACCCGACCAGTCGTTTTGCGTTATCGGACCCCGTTCCCCTAAATGAAACTTTCTATAGAGGCCCTATGATTTATGACTTGCGGGGACTGGTGGTTCGGGATTCGGAAGTGTTTAGAGTGCTATAGGAACACTTGGTTCCTTAAGGTTGGCCTTTAGGACCAAGTTTGACTTCGGTCAACATTTTTAGTAAATGACCTCGTAATCGAGTTTCGACGGTTCCAGTAGCTTCGTATGATGATTTCGGACTTGGGCGTATGTTCGGAATGGGTTTTGGATGACCAGGGAGCGTTTCGGCGCCAAATATCGAAATAAGGATTTCCTTAAGTTAATATTGTGGTTTGGGACGTATTTTTGTGTTATCGAGGTCTGAATGGAATTCCGAGATCAAGAATAGTTCCGTTATGTCATTTATGACTTTTCTGCAAAATTTGGTGTCATTCCGAGTAGTATAGGTCGGTTCAGCGCATTGTTAGCGAGTTCTAGGACTTTAAGTTCAAAGTTTGATTCAATTTGGTTTTGGGGTCAAATTCTTAGTTTCGTTGTTGTTTTTAAAGTTCTGTAAATTCGAGTGAGTCCATATCATGAATACAGACCTGCCAGTGCCTTTGGACGGGGTCCCGAGGGGCTCGGGTGAGTTTCAGACCCCTCGGAGTTAAATGCAAAACACCAGAATTTCTGTGTCTGGTTTCCTTCTATGCATTCGCAGTTGCTGCCGCGTTCACATAAAAGGATCTGGGCGGGAGTGAAAATTTTCCCTATGCGTTCGCATAGGTGCTCCGCATTCGCATACGGTAGGGCATTGGGCCAAACTAGCTTCGCCCTTACTCAGTGCGTTCGCACCCCCCAGCCACGTTCGCGTAGGTCTAGCCTAGCTAGCCTCCGCGTTCGTATAGAAGGCCTCATCATGCCTATCCATTTGTTCATCGCGAACGCACTACCCCTGATGCATTCGCATAAAAGGGGCAGCTGGGCAGTGTGTTTTTATAACGGGATTTAATTCATTTTCCTCATCTTCTTCTTCTTCCTTGGGACGATTTTCAGCATTCAAGAGGGGCAGACGACCTAGTTATTGAAGGTATGTAAATTCTACCCTAATATTAGTTTCATGCATGGATTACAAACTAAATTAACTACCTAATTAGTGAAAATTAAGGATTTGGGGTAGTAACCCAGGGCTTTCAAAAATGTAGAAAATTACTCGCGCATTGGCTATGAATTCATACAAAAATCATATATTAACGATCCTTAGGTTATGGGTGAGTGTTTCCTTCGACAATTTTCGGAATCCGGGCATGCGGACCGGGGTTGGATTTTGGGATTTCTTCAAGAATGGTGAATTTGACTAAATAATAGGAGAATTCCATGCTTTGAATATAAATTGATATATTTGTATAACAATTGGCTAGTTTCGAGTCTGTGGGTGTCGGGTTCGGAGTTTCGGGCGCATTCTTGACCCGGGGAGTAGGTGCGACGCGAGGTGAGTCTCATTTCTAACCTTGTAAGAGGGAACTGTCCCCCTAGGTGATTTAAATGCTATATGTGATAATTGTGGGGGCTACGTACGTACAAAGTGACGAGAGTCCGTACGTAGCGGCTATTACTATTATGTCCGGGTAGTTAGGCCCACATCATGCCTTGTGTTTTACTTGATATGAACTATATGCTTAATAAATTAAATGTTACATGTGGCTTATTTCCCTGAGGTCATGGAATTTGAGAAAATTTTTAAGGAATTGTTCACCGAAAAGTAATTGAAAAAGGAATAATGTGTGTGCATGTGACCGCTTCGCAATTTACATTCCGCGAGCGGAGTGTGATTTCCCCCGCTCTTATGGGAACGGGCTGTATGCCACGGCGGATTGAGAGATGCACTTTTGGTTCGGTCCGTTCAATCCTCGGCAATGCATAGAGAGGATTACTTTATGGCAAAGATGCACTTTTGGTTCGGGCCGTTCGATCCTCTGCAGTGCATAGATGTGAGTTTATGGAAAGGTGCACTTATGGTTCGGGCTGTTCGACCCTCGGTAGTGCACGAACATGAATATCTTATGACTCCGGCTGGTTGTCCTTACCCTGCATGCGCATGATTTATTTGTTACTAAATTCATGGACATTGATTTGACAGATATTTGGGGGAAGGTGAAGTAGTAATTGTTTTATTCATTCCCAGTACTTCCTTGGATTTCAGTGCCTTATATATATATTTGTTTCTTCACTACCTTTACATGCCTACCATTTTCATCATATTCTGTTAAATTATATTGTTGGACCTTAGTGAGTGTCCAGTTCGTCACTACCTCTTCGAGGTTAGGCGGGATACTCACTGGGTACATATATATTTATGTACTCATGCTACGCTTCTGTACATTATTGTACAGGTTCTGAGGCTGGTGCATCTGGTTGTCGGACCGGAGCTTGCTTTTGATTATAGACGGACCTGACTTCATAGTGATCTGCTTTCTCCTGGCGATCTCCGGCAACACCATGGGGTTTCTTTTGCTTATTTCCCGTCTATTTCCTTCAGACAGTGGGACTGTATATTATATCTTTTGTATATTATGTTAGTATGCCCGTTGGACTTGTGACACTAGTTCCTGGCACACACATGATAGTTATTATGGATTTCGGGTTTGTATATATATTGCTCACGCCTATCCATGACTGCTTTTGATTAAAAACTGGCTAATTATCCTTGTCGATTCATGTTTTAAGTTTTAAAAATTGAGTATATGTTGAAATGTTTAATATAATAAGAAAGAACCCTTAGTAAATTGAGTGTTGGCTTGCCTGACCACGCTGTTGGGCTCCATCACGACCTAAGTTAGGATTTTGGGTCGTGACAATTTGTGTCCCTTGCTTCCCTCAACCTCCTGTGAAATGTTCTCTCAGGTTCGGGGTCAAAGCCTTGAAGTCTATCCTTGCTTCTGACCCTTCACATTCAAGCAAAGTTCCTAAGATCAGAGCAACAATCAAGTAACGTTAGACTTAACGAAATAAACAATTAAAGCAAAAACTAGAAAGTAGTCAATATTCAAGTCCCTGGCAACGGCGCCAAAAACTTGTTGCTCCCAAACACGAACTCTAAGTATACGCGGTCGCTAAGTAATATAGGATTGTAAGTCCAGATATCGTACCCACATGAACCTATGATTAACTATCAACTAAAACGATTAATCTATTCAAGCGAATCCTAAAGTATGAATATTTAACTAAAACTAATCTAGAGTAACAAACTAAGAGATTAACGAAAATAAGTTGGCGAAAGTAGACACGAATTCAATGAGAGACGATATTCTAGAGCTATGGTTTAGCTAACAATCCCGCTGAGTTTTATACCTAAATTGTCCAATTAATTTATCTAGTTTATTGGTTGACAGGGTTAATATTACTCGTAGCCTTCTTCCGAAGTACCACTAGCCTATTCAAGCTAACCTAACACCTATATTCCTATGAAATTAGGATTAACAAGAACACATTAATAATTTCTGTATAATAACCAAGCAAGGCGATGAGGTATATCCCTATCCTAACCGCAAATCCGTTCCTGATGCTCGAGTTCAAGATCTTTCTCTACTCAATCTTATATGCAATCTAGAATTCCCTCTCTCGAGTTCAATCCTAGATGCGTAGATAGTATTCAATTGGTTATCAAGCCATCAAATAATTAAGTGCAGGATGGAACAAATAAATCAATATGATAAAATAATATGAACAATTCAAGCTTCAAACTACAACGTTCATGTAGCACCCATAACTCTAGAACTAATAAACTATAAGATTAAAGGAAGAGAAAAGAAGAAAAACTAGTTAGAAGCCTCCTCCAAGCGTGGTGTGTGTTCCTCCGCGTGAATTCTCCTTCAAAGTATGTTAGATATCCTCCAAATTAGGTTTAGACTTGCTTTTATACGAGTTGGGGGGTCTTGGGCCGAAATAACCTTGTCCTGAGCGAAGTAGGAGTGATTTCCTGTCACCAGCACCCAGGGCAGCGTGGGGCGCTTGCCGTGGCACTGGCAAATTGGACATCTGTAAACGGTGCCACATGCGGTGTGGGGCGCTGCCTGTGTCGCTGGAATTCAACATTTTTCATTTTTCTCTGTTTTGGCTCTAATCTCGCACCTTTCTCCCCTTGTTGCCTCTGGATGATTTCTACACATAAAAACACCACGAATTAACATAAATCAATACAGTTTACATCCGAAATCCATGAAACACAAGTAAAACATGAGGAGATATACATATAAATATATATATATACTTTAAGCTAAATATCACTAATGATTCAAACAAAAGGTGACTCGGAACACTGTAACTCAATTCGGAGTGGCAACTCCGTAAACAATAATAAAGTAATCCCTGTTCAAAATAAAACCACTTTAATGGAAAAAAATTCTTAACGAAAGAGGAGGTGTGACATTGTCAATTGATTCTCCTCCTTGTCGCTGTTTGTGGTGAGCCATGATTAACCATGGTGAGTGAAAGGATGTGAACAAGTTTAAACTTAGATACACAAATCAGATCCTGGAACCATGTGTTCTTAAATCAATTCTTACCTTAAAGTACTCACAAACTCTAAAATGGAAAGATAATACTATAAATTGAGAGAAATTACGATGAATGAAGTAACAGCCGCTATTTAAATAAAGTAATCTGTTTCTTTAATTAGTTACTCACCTTTTCAATGAGAATGAAGGACTATGCTTTCTCCTAAATAGCGACATTATCATATTCATTTTGATGTGTCAATGGTTTTTTGAAAAGCTGAATACTTTAATTGTTATTTCGTTTGTACAAATTGGTTAATCAGAGTCTTTTGTAAGGACAAGTCTCTAGAATTCTTTAGCTTTGCTGTTAGACATCTAAGCATAAATCCCCTAAGAAATGGCTAAAATGGCATAGTTCTCAACTTAATCTGTAGATGCTTCTATCTCAAGATTCCTCAATTGAAGGGAACATTCTCCTCAAGCATGTACGATATGCTTTCTTTACTTGTATTTGTACTATTAGTATATGATGTTTTACACGTCAATACCACACAAGAGTGATGATTTGTGTGGTATTCAATTTTTTGCGTGCATAAATTATATAAGGACCTGATTCTTCTATGTATTCCAACACTACTATTACGGAATAATAAGTACAGAAATATAAGGAACACAGAGATTTTTACATGGAAAACACCTGGCTCAAAAAGTAAAAAAACCACTACCTACTTCCCAGTAGGATTTTCCTTTACTAAATCAGTGAGCCAAAATTGTATTTACAAAACTCTTTTGTAAACCTAGGATTACCTCTAATCCCTTGTGGCAAACCAGCCTCTAGTTGTTTGCTACAGACTTCAAGTTAACTCTAACTTGAAAACACAAAGTACCTATTGCAGATGCTTCTAGATAAAGCTGAAAAGGTACAAGTTAAAACGACCTACTACAAGTAAACTAGACTAAACGACAAACAGTTGGAACTGGTTCTTCTAGCTAGTTCAAGTAGCTTCAGGTTTGTATACTTAAATTTCACACGAACTGCTTGCAAAATTGCCTTGCTATTTTGCTCTCTTTTCTTGCTTAACCTCTGCTTTTGTGCGTGCCTTTACAATAACAACATTCTGCAATATATAGAATTAGCAGATAAAGAATTAACTAGAGTTCTAATGCTATGCTCCCTTGGTGGAAGAGTGCTAGTCAATCTCAACTCCTAAATCCCTCATTATCTTCGATACTATTATACTGAATAAGGAGCCCTTCTCCTTATCATTTTTGCAATATTTTCGATCAGGAGATATCTCTATTTTGCCAGAATACGTTTATCTCCTGCATGTGCATCTCAGGTGCCTTGAGTCTGCATGTGTCTATGTATATCAGTGATGGACCTGGTTCATTTCTGAGTTCCTTTGTCAATCTTCAAAACTATTCACTTTCTTGGTGGAACAAATTCCCCCTTTTTGATGATGACAAACATTGTGCATCCATAAGATTAGGCATGTTTCAACTTAATCCAACATTGACACATATTAGAGTATTAAGCACTTATCATGAAGAATCATGGTCATTAAGTTATAAATATCACTTGTTTAGAGCACATCATTTTTCCCCTTTTTGGCATCATCGAAAAGTTGCAAAAATATATGTGAACCCCATATAGTTAAAGATCACTCGTGGCCACTGGGGCAACTGCAAATGCATTCAGGGATTAATCATCAATAATCAACTAAGAATTCAAACTATCAAAGAAATATAGACAATGAATAAGAGCAAAAGCAGCAAACTTCATTGATAGAGAATATGATTCTGTCACAATCCGCAAAATGAAACAAAAATAGTTAAAACATGCACACAAAAAAACCATCCCGAATCTGGGTCATTGAAAATTCTAGGCAGCTAAGGCTTGGAAGAACTGGGGGTTTGGTTTTTGGTTTGGAGAAGGTGAAACATGTCTTGAAGAATTTCCTCATTCCGAGATAGAACAATATGCTATTTTGCAGGCTTGTCATGCAGCTCCTTGTGGAGGACATTTTGGAGGAGTCCGAACAGCAGCTAAAGTGTTGGAGGCCGGGTTTTATTGTCCCACTGTGTTCAGAGATGCCCATCAATGGGTGAAAGGCTGCAATGAATGCCAAAGGACGGGGAACATATCCCGTCGTCATGAGATGCCAATGAATCTGATACAAGAGGTAGAAGTGTTCGATGTTTGGGGAATAGATTTCATGGGTCCTTTTGTCAGCTCATACGGCAATAAGTATATACTTGCTGTTGTAGATTACATGTCGAAATGGGTAGAAGCGGCAGCATTCCCCGCCAATGATGCAAGAGTGGTGGTGGGGTTCTTAAAGAAGAATATATTCACCCGCTTTGGGACACCAAGGGCCATTATAAGTTATGGAGGCATGCATTTCTGCAATCGTGTTTTCGAAAAGTTGCTTGCTAAATATGACGTACGTCACAAGGTAGCAACCCCATATCACCCCCAAACTAGCGGGCAGGTTGAGGTATCAAACCGGGAAATAAAGAGTGTACTAACCAAAACAGTTAACGCCACAAGAACTGATTGGGCGAAAAAACTTGATGATTCCCTCTGGGCCTACAGGACCGCATTTAAAACACCAATCGCTATGTCTCCATACAAGTTGGTATTTAGTAAGTCCTGTCACCTACCCGTCAAATTAGAACATCGAGCCTGGTGGGCATTGAAGCAGCTGAATTTGGATTTCGATACTGCTGGAGAAAATCGAATCACAGAATTACAAGAATTAGAAGAATTCAGAAGCCAAGCATTTGAAAGCACCGGGTTGTATAAGGAACGAATGAATAGACTACATGATAAAAATATTGTGGACCGAGATTTCAGACCAGGAGACAAGGTATTACTGTATAATTCAAGATTAAGAATGTTTCCGGGTAAGCTCAAGTCCCGATGGTCTGGCCCGTTTAAAGTGGTCAACGTATTTCCTTATGGTGCTGTGGAGATAACTGCTGAAAATGAGTCTAACACCTTCAAGGTCAATGGACAACGATTAAAAATATATGTGGGAATGACTGAATCCAATGTGCTGGCTATTGTGCATCTGGGTGAACCTAAAACACCAGACGATCCTTAAATGGCTTTTATGCTGTGTCATGCCGCGACGTTAAATCAGGCGCTTCATAGGAGGCAACCTATTGATTTGTTGTAATCATCGTGCCACGACATTAAATAAGGCGCTTGTTGGGAGCCAACCCAATGCGTAGTAAATCTTAGAGTAGCTAGAAGTATTTCGTGTAATTATAGGCACTAACGAGCTTGCAGGTGAGTTCGGGTGAAAGGAGGAGTGTTTTAGAATGACGGAAGGTGGGAACATAGTCGGGGTTAAGCCGGCCTTATTCCCCAAACGCCCAGCAAAAACCAGGAGAACCCAGGCCTTAAGCCCCAAACGCCTGGCTAACGCCAGGGGGAAGCTGGCGTTAAGACTGAAACGCCTGGCTAACACCAGGGGGCATCTGGCGTTAAGGGTGAAACGCCTGGCTAACACCAGGGGGAAGCTGGCGTTATGGCTAAAACGCCTGGCTAACGCCAGGGTGCCCGGGCTTTCTGATTAAAATGCACGACTAACGCCAAGTAAGTCCCCTCTTCCTATTTTTTTTTCATCTCCCAACTCTCTCTCTCAAGCAAGTTTCACTCCCAAGCACACACACAAACACGGATTGTCTCTCATACCCACATCAAAACACATAGTTTGACACACTCATTTTCACTACTTCAACACACAAGATTTGCACAGGTTAAATTTCGTGGTGCACTTCATCTGAACACACATCAATCCGTGAGGTATGATTCTAGCCCTATCCTTTATTAACTCGAATTTGTGCAGATGAAAAGTGTATCCTTGATTTCATGATGAATTTTTTTATGGGTTTATGAAGTTCTTGAAATATGTTGTATGGTGTTATGCACCCCAATTCCCGAAACCCTTTAGGAATGAGCTGAAATGGTGAAACTAAGTGGTACTATGGAACCCCAAACTGATTTCGGTACATGAGGTAGTCCCTCAAGTCCATAAGAGCTCCCATGGAAATTGTGGCAGCCAAGTGCTCGATGTAATGCCTCAATGGCAATGCATGTCCCATTTGGAGCCCGAGTCTCCGGGAAATACACCACTAGCATCATGCATCTTGAATTCCATGATATTTTAAATGAAAAGTGGCTCACAAGAAGCCAATAGGTAGCAATGTGTGTCAATTGTCATAAACTCGCCAAGGTGAAGTCTTAGTAACCTTCGCAAAGTGTGAAAATGGATAGTATATACTTTGTGACACTCATTCATTACTGATAAATTGTGCAGGTAAAATAATGCTACCCAGAAGAGCCACAGGCAAGGGAAAGGCCACATCTTCGGCCCCACCGAAAACCAAATCAAAACCCCCACCACCTCAAAAGAAAAGAAAAGGAGGAGATGTTATTTCTAGCATGACTGGTGAGGAAGCAGTGGCTGTTGTGGCTGCTATGAGGCAGAGACCCATTGGTCAAAGGGTATGGTGTCAACAGCATACCACCACACTCCAGGAAATGGTATGCTCGTTGCAAGCCCAAGCATGTCCACCCGGAAGGAGCCATCAACGAGGGATGTCGTAGAACTAAATTCCCAGCAATTTGGAGGAGCGTCCATGAATTGGGTCTGGGATATGTGTTCAAACACCATGGAAATATCAACCTCAATTTAGTCCGGGAATTCTATGCAGGGTTTGACCCTATGGACAAGGAAGAATTGGTGCCAATTCGTGGGCACTTGGTGAATTTTTCGGCCAAGGCCATATGTGATTTTCTAGGTGCACCAAATGTTCCGGTGGAGCCTCTAGAGCAATTTATCTGCCATCCTAACTATAGAGAGGTGAGACACACACTTTTTGAGGTTGATTCCAAGTCTGCTTGGATTCGGGATAGAACTACTAATCGCCATAAAAGGTTTCCCAAGAAGAAGATGAAGGCTGAAACACAGGTATGGCTAAAACTGATTAATGCACGGATACTACCGTGCACCCATGACACCTTAATCAGCTGAAAGAGGATTTGTGTGCTCTACTTCATCATGACAGGGCAGCAAGTGAATGTGGGCCACCTGATTCGCTATCAAATGAGGTTGGTGCGTTCCAACAGTAGAATTGATCAAATCCCTTTTCCGAATTTCCTGACTCAGTTCCTGCTAGATAAAAAGGCAGCGGTTGAGCCCGACTTTGACCACATTATTGATCAACAACTCACCCGGGAAACTGACATCACTGGCTTAAGACTGAAAGAAGAGTCTTCACTGACCAATTCCGAGCGCAATGCCAGGGATGATAGCTTCATGGCCCATCTCTATGGGATGATGGATTTGCAGTTGCACATAGGAGGTCGTCCAACGTCAGTTAATGAAAGGGATGAGTTAGATCAGAGATACCCACTCAATGCTCATGCTCAGCAGATGATAGGAGCAAGTGAGGGATACAGGCTCTCAGATGATGAAGATATAAACACACCTGAAGATTCTGATGCGAAGCTAATGCGCTCGGATGAGGAAGATAATGGAGAAGATGAGTTTGAAGAGGAATGGAGAGCGTCCGATGATGAAGACGCTGAGTGACCAGGAAGTATCTCGCACCTTGTTTTACTTCTTGCTTTGTAAATTGTGACATTTGGTAGTGAAAGTTTTATTTTGTTTGTTTTTAGCTTTTATGTTCAGTGAATGGTTGTAGTTTGTTTGTTTTTAGCTTTTATGTTTTTATTATTGTTAAAAACAAATTATTAGAAATATGGGGACTCTTCCCGACGATGGATCTCTTATACAGTTCTCTTGAGGGAAGTAAGTCTAACGAAAATACCAAAAATATTTTTTGTTTTAGGTAGTGTAGTAATTCCCACTTAGTTTTTCTTTGGACCCCGGTTCTTTTCCAAGGGTTTTTAATTGAACCGGGTGTAGGTAGCTTTTAATTTTTAGGAGTAGGAATCACATGGTTGAGGGCTTAATCTTAGCAATATCTCGGAACGTCGTGATGCCTTGAGAATAGTCAGTACTTTGGTTGTGACACTTAGGCTCAATATTTTGACTCCAAAATAAACACCTTCAATCGTGGATTCTTAAATTTGCTTAACTGCTTTGACTGGAGTGTCGTGATAGATCCAATCCTGAGTGAGTTATGTGCCATGTGTGTGTGAGATTTGTATGTTATTCTGTGCATTGCATTTGATGTCCAGAACTTGCCCCGTGTATGTGCAAATCGAAATAGTACTTGTTCAGTCTTGGAAGTGATATATGCGTTTCTTTGTTGAGCCAGATATTTATATTTTACCACCTAATTGTTATGTGTCGTACTTAACCCCGTTGAGCCTATAATCCTGTTTCTTTGGCAACCACATTACATGCCATACCCCTTTGTTTGAATCGATCATATATTTGAACCTTGTCACCTCTCGTAAGCACTGGAAATGTTATGAAATATGGAAAAATTAAAATGTGAGGTGGTAGGTTGGTTTTTTAGGGGAATAATTGAAATAAGGAGAAAGGTGCACTATTTTTAAAA
>ML401334.1:58048-105759 GCA_005239525.1 Nicotiana knightiana | reverse complement strand
TGGCTCCAGCGTTTTTCAAGCCAAAAGGCATAACTTTATAACAGTAAGTCCCCCTGTTTGTAATAAAGGAAGTTTTTTCTTCATCTAAGGGATTCATTTTAATCTGATTATAACCAGAATATGCATCTAAGAAGCTCAATAATTCATGACCTGTCGTGACATCAATCATTTGATCTATACACGGCAATGAGAATGAATCTTTGGGGCATGCTTTATTTAAGTCAGTATAATCTATGCATACTCTCCACTTGCCATTATTTTTAGGTACTACCACGGTGTTTTCTAACCAGTTAGGGTATGTTACCTCTCGTATCGAACCAATCTTCAAGAGTTTATGTACCTCTTCGTCGATCACTTGGTTCTTGAATGGTCCTTGCTTTCTTTTCTTCTGCTTAATAGGTACGAAGGATAGATATTCATTTATTTTATGAGTCATCACTTCTGGTGGGATGCCTGTCATATCTGAGTGGGACCACATAAAGCAGTCCGCGTTAGCCTTTAAATAATCAATTAACTTACCTCTTCGAGGCTGGGCCAGCCTCGTGCCTATATACACTTTCTGCTCAGGCTTTTGTTCAGATAATGGAACAGGTTCAAGCTCCTCCGTAGTTGTTTTGATGTGCTCATCTTCCTCCGGTTCATGAATGACGTCCGGTCTGGAATCTGCATCTGTGTGGTATAGTACACCTTCCGTGGTAACTTGATTCTCCTTCTTGTAAGTATTTTCTTTCATACTTGTTTCAGCAATAATACCTTCCGCACCTATTTGGGTAGTAATTTCTTCCATACCTGTTTGGGTGGCGTTACCTGCTTAGGAGATTCCCTTATCTCATAATTCTTCCACTTCTATTTTCTTGTTGTAGTGTACCATAGAGTTTATATTTCTTGCGGTCTGTTGATCGCCTTTGATTTGCTGAATCCCCCATTCATAGGGGAATTTAATTACCTGATGCAACGTGGAGGGTATCGCTTTCATGTCATGGATCTATGGCCTTCCCACGATCACGTTATAAGCCATGTCGGTATCGATGACTTGGAACCTGGTACTTTTGATCAGCCCCTCAGCATAAGTGCTAAGCTCAATTTCTCCTTTTGTTATAACCGTAGAGTTATCAAACCCCGATATGGCTCGTGCCCTTAGGATTATTTAATTCCCCAGTAGCATTTCTTCCACGACTCTTAGCAAAATGATGTTGACTGAACTGTCTGGATCAATCAACACTCTTTTTACGTTAGTGTCATGAATAAGTAAAGATATTACCAGAGCATCGTTGTGCGGAAGCATTAATCCGCCTATATCTGCATCATCTAAGGTTATATCGTCTTCTTCAATATTTTCACGAGCCCGTTTCCCACGTGTAATTGTAAACTTTGTGGTTGTTTTGCAGATCACTCCATTTACTTATTCACCTCCGTATATCACGTTGACAGTTTGTTTTGGAGAGGGAGGCTTTAAGGGCTCCAGTATGTTCCTCATATATGCCTGTCTACCTTTATCACTAAACAGTTCTGTTAAATAGCCCTGTTTCAATAAATTTTCTACTTCACCTTGTAAAAATATGCAATCCGCAGTTTTGTGCCCATGATCGTTGTGGAATTCACACCAGTGATCTGGGTTCCTTCTACTTGGATTTGACCGCATCTCTTTGGGCCACTTAACCTTGTCTCCCATGTTCCTCAATATTGAGACAAGTTCAGTAGTACTTACATTAAAGGTATGATCCCCAATTTGAGTACTACCTCTAGGTCGTTCATCTCGATCTTTTCTGGATCTAGACGAGGATGAGACTATGTATCTTCCTTGTGATCTATAGTCCGACCTATTGGTTTTTAACCTGGGGAGAATATCGCGTACCGAGGGTCCTAAGTAAGGATCATACCTGTTTTTACCTGATCTTCTATCTGATTCAGGACGTCTGGATCTGGAATGATCTTCATCTCTCGAACGAGCAATGATATCTTCTTCTATTCTGAGTTTAGTACTGTACCTGTTATATACATCGTTCCATGTTGTAGAGGGGAATTCTCTTAGACTTTCCTTAAGTCATCTCGTGGCTTCTGAGCTTTTATCATTTAGGCTGCTTGCAAATGCCATGGCTGCCCAATTATCAGGCACCCTGGGTAACTGCATTCTTTCTCGTTGAAACCTGTCTACAAACTCACGGAGTAGTTCCGTATCTCCTTGTTTTATTTTGAATATGTCTTCCATTTTCTTCTCAACTTTTTGTGCACCGGAGTGTGCTTATAAATGAATCTACAAGCTCAGCAAAAGAGTCAATAGAACTTTCAGGGAGANTTCTCAACTTTTTGTGCACCAGAGTGTGCTTTTATAAACGAATCTGCAAGCTCAGCAAAAGAGTCAATAGAATTTTCAGGGAGAAGAGAATACCAGGTTAGGTCCCATTTGGTAAGTGTTTCCCCAAATTTTTTGACAAGGACTGATTCAATCTCTTGTTTTGTTAAGTCGTTGCCTTTTACCCCAGTAGTGAAAGCAGTCACATGGTCACGTGGGTCAGTTGTTCCATCATACTTGGGAACGTCAGGAATTTTAAACTTCTTGGGTTTAGGCAAGGGTGCCGCACTTGACTTCCAAGGTTGTTGAGAATATCTATCAATATCAATGCCTTTGATGATAGGTGGTACTCCAGGAATTTGTTCGATGCGATCGTTCTGCTCCTTCATCTGTTTCTGCATGGTTAGCAGTAAATTTTGTAATTCTGAGTTATTAGATATACCTGGTCTCGTTTCGAGAGATTCATTAGGAGTATCTCCTCTTCCTGAGTTTTCCAACCCAGATTAAGGATTTTCCATGGTGATGGTGTTATTGGGGGGTGGCGTTGACAGTGTAGGTAACGCTGCCGGTAATCCTCTCGCAACTTCTTGCAAAGCTTGGCTCACATACTCTGCAATCATTTGCTTTACACGATCTTGTTCCACAGTTTGATCATTATCACCATTGTTGTTATTTGATCTTTCTGGGGATTGTTCCCTTGAACCACGTGGGGTTCCTGAAGGCGATGGAACTGGGGTTCCAATCCTTTGCTGGTTGTTGTCGTTGGAGTTTGACATAGTTCACAGGATATCACTTGAAAAGCAAACAAAGATTATCAGATTCCCGGTAACGGAACCAATTTGTTTAACCAAAGAATTAGACCCTTTGTCTAAAGCTTATTTTTAAGATGAACATGGGTTACTGATAATCAAGAAAATGGAGAAAAATGAATAACAAGCAATATTGTAGAAATATAGAAAAGCGATGTCAATTATATTCGAGAATCGGATGCCTTTACAAGTTGTATTCCCCTCTCTTATTTAGGAGATTTTTATAACGTACGAATCTTGCTATGGTTCATTAATGGCTAATTATGACATTAATGAGGCGTTACAAAGGATAACGGTAATTGGGGTACGGTTACATAACGTTAGAGTAATCAATTGTGGCTCTTTGAATCTGTCCGTAGCTTTGTCTAGATTCATTCTGACCGTGCCTCTTCCCTGTTTTGATCAGGTTTGAGTTTCCCGTGACTGATAAGCACGAGAGTTTACTGAATCGTGCCTCTTTGTTGCGTACCTCTTCAAAGAATCACATCCAGCTATCGCGTTTTCCTGTGTCCATGTGACTGACTGAGTTGTCAAAAGCTGACTTACGTGTGAAATTCTTTTTTTACCAATACAATTGGTTAGTGAGGATTATAGTTGAGTTTGGGATTGAAACATAGTAATTGTTGTTGTTGCATTGTAACGTGTGAGGATTTTTCAATACTTAAAGCTAATATAACAAGTTTTTTTTTTATAACCTAATATAACAAGTTATTTATCATTTTACAGTAAAATAAAACACATAGCCGATATTTCTAATTTTGTAATAATTAGAAATTCACCATAATAGTAACATCTCATATGATTTTTCACATAAGCTCCAGAAAATGAAATTAATTAGATTTAGTACATATAGAGGGACCATAAAAATTTTCCTATGTTTACAGAACATGATATGACATGATTTATTTGAGGGTGTTTATTTCATCAGAGGCATATGTGTTTGCATCTAGCTATTTGTTGTCCCTGATATTAGAAACACAATTTTATTTTAATAGCTACCGCTGAAATTATATTTATTATTTCATGCTAATTATTCTGATATTTTCCCCCCATTAATGATTTGATAATGGTGATATACCGTACATTGCATAACAACCTGCCATTGTCCCTAGCAGCACATGGACGAAATTATTAAATGAATAATTCGTACAATATGACCTAGAAAGAACAGAGTGAATAAATGAGCCACATGTCTACTCTTTTTGTAAAATTCCACCATTGTTGGATGGAAAAGCTCAATGAAGGAACCGAAGGAGATGAGACAGTGGCGGAAAAATCAGTTATAACTAATTTTCTGAAAAGAAAGCTGAAAATTTACATAGCCAATGTACACATATATATAGAGAGAGTTTTCGTCTTCCCTAACTTCTACAACTAATCTCTAACAACTAATACAGTTGTGCAACTCTAATTAATCACGTGTTAATTCTTACAACCCCCCCCCCCCAAGCTTGGTGTGGTGAAAATGTTCAAAACACCTAGCTTGGACATCAAATAGTAGTGTTGAGCAGTTCCTAATCCTTTAGTGAGCAAATCTGCTTCATGCTCTTCTGTTGGCACATATGTTGGGCATATTAAACCTTGTTGCACCTTTTGTCTTATGAAGTGACAATCTATCTCTATGTGTTTCGTCCATTCATGAAACACTGGATTATTGGCTATCTGCATAGCTGCCCTGCTGTCTGTATGAAGCTGAATTGGAGATAGAAACTGTATTCCTAATTCTCTGAACATTCCAACCAACCAGACCAAATCACATACAATCAATGCCATGCTTCTATACTCTGATTCTGTTGAACTCCTTGCTGCTGTAGTCTGCTTCGTGGATTTCCAAGATATCAATGATCCACCAAACTTCACAAGATATCATGTAACTGATTTTCTGGAGTTGGGACAACTTGCCCAATCTGCATCACAGTATGCACTAAGAGTCATATCCCCAGCTGCATTCATGAGAACTCTAAGCCCAGGCTCATTCTTCACATACCTCACTATTCTGTATGATGCTTCCAGATGAGACTGTTTGGGAGCTTGCATGAATTGGCTCAAGGTCTGCACACTATAGGCAATATCATGTCTTGTCAATGTCAAGTATAAAAGCTTTCTAACCAACCTCTGATAACTCTTTACATCTACTAGTGTTGGAACATTATCTGCATGACAATGTTGATCATACTCAGCAGTTGTGAGCCTTCTATTCTGTTCCATTGGTGCAATAGCAGGCTTGGCACCAGACAATCCCAATTCTGCTATAAGTTCTAGAGCATAATTCCTTTGGCATAAAAGAATCCCCTTTGCAGACCTGCACACCTCAATTCCTAGGAAGTATTTCAAGTGTCCTAGATCTTTGATTTTGAAGGCCTTGTGCAGTGTGATCTTTGCTTCTTGAATCATTTCAGAGTCATTGCCTGTGATTAGGATATCATCAACATACACAAGTATAATAACGTGCTGCCTGTTCTCCTTCTTGATGAACAATGAGTGATCATGTTTACTTTGCATAAAACATGCTGCCAATAGAGCCTCTGTGAGCTTCAAGTTCCATTATCTTGATGATTTCTTAAGTCCATATAGTGATTTAAGTAGTTTGAATCCCTTAGAATTCCCCCCTTGGCTGTCAAAACCAGGTGGCAACTACATGTAGACCTCCTTAAGATCACCTTGAAGAAATTCATTGTAGACATCCATTTGAAATAGAGGCCATTGATGCATAGCAGCCAATGCAATGACCACTCTCACTGCGAACTTTTTAACAACTGGAGAGAAGGTCTCCTGATAGTCCAAACCTTCTTGATGGATATATACCTTAGCAACAAGTCTTGCCTTGAATCTTTCAACTTCTCCATTGGATTTGTACTTAATCTTGTATACTCATCTGCATCCAATAGGCCCCTTACCTTTAGGAATATTAACTATTTCTCAAGTGTTGTTCAGAACCAAGGCATCCACTTCTGCCTTCATGGATTCAACCATCTAGGATCCTTCAAGGCTTCTGTATATGAGGTAGGTCTTGTTTCCTGTAAGGTAGCAGTCAAATAGGATTGGTAGGTAGATGATAATGCATTGTAATTCAAATAGTTGAATATTGGATATGTGCAAGTGGATGAGGATGCCCCATTGACTGGACATACATAATCTTTCACCCAAATAGGTGGTTTGGAACCTCTATTGGACTTCCTAAGTTGCGCAGGTTGAACTTCCTCAGTGATACCATCAACTTGTATCTACTCATTCTGATCAATATCAACATCTGCTATCTGTTCATCATGGTTTGTTGCATCACTTCATGATCATGTTCAATACTTTGATTAGTTGCAGCATACCCTTCTTCTGTCCCATATGACTGTTGCTGGTGCAAGGAATAGCCTTCCTCTTTTGATCTCAGCTCTAAGAAGATAGGATCTTGTTGTGTATTATCTTTCCCTAGTTGAAAAGGAAAAATATCTTCCTTGAAGGTAACATCTCTACTGACAAAAAACTTCCTGCTCCTTAGGTCATATAATTTGTATCCTTTCTGAGACACTGAATATCCCATATGAACAACAGTAATGGAAAAAACTTGTCCATCTTTTCTGTCACTGTAGAAAAACACAAGCATCCAATAGTTCTTAGGTGTGCCATATTAGGTGATCTCTTATGAAAAACCTCATATGGGGACTTCCCTGATAGAACTGAAAAAGGTAGTCAATTAATGAGATATGATGCAGCTAGCACACAATCTCCCTAGAATTGTAAAGGAATACTGCCTTGAAATATCAAGGCCCTTGCCACCTCCAGAACATGCATATGCCTTCTTTCCACTACTCCATTTTGATGTGGAGTGTGTGGAAAGCTTCTTTGATGCAAAATACCATTATCAAATAATCTTGGCATTCATGGCTAAAGAACTCTCCACCATTGTCAGTTCTTAACATTTTAACATTTCTGTCAAACTGTATATGCACCATCTTAAGAAATGATTTTAATACAACAACATTGTCACTTTTCAATTTCATCATAAAAATCCAAATCATTTTAGAATGATCATCATTAAGAGTCAAGAAATATTTATTTCCATTATATGTAGGCAGTTTATATGGACCCCAAATGTCTACATAGATCAAATGAAAGATGTCTTTAGCTCTACTACTATTTAAAGGAAATGGTTTCCTTAGCTGCCTAGCTAAAGGACATACAGTGCAATTGCTAAGTTCACAATCAAGAAAACTCATGTTCTTAAGAAAATCTAACTGCTTCATGACTTTAGCTGGCACATGCCCAAGTCTTCTGTGCCAGGTATTAAAGTCTGCATGCATCTCTTCTACAAGACAACTATTGATCCTCTGTGCCATTTTGTTCTTGTTAGACCCTTTAGGAATTAGTATATAGAGGCCACCCTTATCTTTACCAATCCCCTTAACTCTCCTAGTGCATAGGTCCTGAAACACACAGAATGTTGGGAAAGAATTAATTGAGCATTGCAGATCTTTAGTTAATTTTGACACAAACAACAAGTTGTACTTAAAATCAGGTGCACACAACACATAATGTATAACATCATGATCTGTAAGCTTGTAACTCCTCTTTCAGATAGTAGGTACACTCTTACCATTTGGCAGATTCACATTACTCTTACTTGAGTCAGGTAATTCAGTCATTGTTTTCAACATTTCACTATGGGATGCCATATGATCAGTTGCACCAATCAACAATCCAGTAGTTAGCTAGATCCTCTAGAGGTTGAGAATTAACATTACCTGCAATATTGGCTGCATGTTCTTCTGATTTATCCTTGCCTATGATCTTCATGATCTGGTTGTATTGCTCATCAGTGAAAAAATTGAGCATTCCTTGATTAATTCCTGCATTATCCTGACTTGCAACAACACTTTTGCTAGAACGATTATCACCCATAGCCATATTAGCTTGCCTATACTGTTGTGGTCTTTTCCCTTTAAAACCAGATGGATATCCATCCAATTTATAACAAGTCTCCCTTGTATGTCCTTTGTTTCGACAGTACTCACAGTACAAGTTATTAAACCTCTTAAACTTTGATTGGCTACCTTTAGAACTCATTAGAGCAGTACAATCATTTACTTCATTCATAACATCTATCTGTGAATTAGTTTCAAACACTTCTCTGATTTTCTTCATTTATCAACATTGCATAGGCTCGACTAACAGAAGGTGATGGGGATTGAAGTAAAATCTGACTTCTAATTGCATTATAAGACTTATTAAGGCCCATTAAGAACTGAAAAAGTTTCTGCTGCTCCAAGTGTTCGATAAAATCCCTAGTTTCAGCCGTAATAGGTAGGGAAGGAATCATAGAATTATATTCATCCCAGAGTGACTTTAGTCGAGAATGATACACTGAAATTCTAGATGTACCTTGAGAAATGGTAGTTATCTCCCGCTGAAGGTTGTAGATCCTCGATCCATTAACCTTATCAAAACGATCCTGCAGATCTAACCAAACTTCATGAGCATCACTAGCATAGACGATTTCATTCACCAAATCTGGTGAAATCGTGTTTATAATCCATGTGAAAACAGTAGCATTCACTCACTCCCATTCTTCCTCTAAGTCAACTGTGAATTGAGCTTTGGTACAGCTCCCATCGATGAACCCTAGATTGCGCTTGGCTCGCTGCAAATTACCATCGCCTTGCTCCAGACTGAATAGTTCTCAGTTCCTTTGATCTGTATCAATATGATGACATTTCTAGGGTTATCCGAAGGTTGCAAATACAGAAGATAACGAGAATTGTCGATGTCCAGATTCGCCATGGCTAACTTTCAGAAAATGGCTTCAGTAGATTGAATTGATGATTTAAAAGTTTGAACTAACTGATTAATCCATAGCCTCAATCGATCTACTCGAGATCTGATACCATGTAAAATTCCACCATTGTTGGATGGAGAAATCTCAATGAAGGAATCGAAGGAGATGAGACATTGGTGGGAAAATCAGTTATAACTAATTTTCTGAAAAGAAAGCTATAAATTTACATGGCCACTGTACACATATATATAAAGTTTTCTTCTTCCCTAACTTCTACAACTAATCACTAACAACTAATACAACTGTACAACTCCAATTAATCACGTGTCAATTCGTACACTTTTATAATTAGGATATTTATATATAGTTAGACCTCTCTATGATATTCCTTTTGTCATGACCCAAACTGATGGGCCGCATAATTACGAATTATCTCAAATTACCTAAAATTACTACTCATTCTTAATATACTTTATACATTATACTACCGTGGTTATATGGTACCTTGTATGCTACTAGTTCATAATTATCGGGTATTATCGCTCAACCCGTATTTTATCTCAAATCGACAACCTTCAACGAAACTCATTTTCTTTAATTCATGTACCCTTTATCCGTCATGACACTTACTTGTTGCTTGTTATAAATAGAATGATGCTTGTAATCTCAAAATAATCTCATTCCCGGACTTACGTTGATTAACTTACGACAAAACTTTAACATACTAAAATCCGGGATGTAACATCATTCCCCCATTTGGAACATTCGTCCTCGAATGTTGACTGATGCACTTATTATTCTCATAACCCATAGATCTTACGAATACTTTAGTGCTCCTCTTTCCATCTAGGCAACTGTTCTGTGAATAAGTCCAAAGGCTAGGGCATTCCATCTCTTCTAAATTCTACTAGCCTTAGACTCATGTGAGTTCCTTCAGGCTATATTGAGCTTTCTATAACTTAGAGGAACCATCACCTCCTTTGTTTTCATAGGCTTAATCCCGAGGATTTATCCATTTTCGTTACCTTTTCCCTTGCCTTCTTCTTATCCTTATTCCATCTCTTCTGATACCACTTTTGTCACGACCCAAACCGATGGGCCGCGACGGGCACCCGGTACCTTACTCAACCGAATACCAACGTAACATATCTTCATATCATTTTATCATAGGTAAATAAACCGGAGTAAAACATGAGGGAATACAAACTTATACATATGAAGTACGAGCCTATAAGACCAAAATAACCACTTGTATACTGAACATACGCCGATAAGGCCATACAATCTTTTACGTACATGACGTCTGTCTACAAGCCTCTAAGAATACATAATTTTCATAAAGGTCAGGACAGAGTCCCTCCATACCAAACAATACGCGTCTAAATCATACTAACCAAACAAACAACTCCGAAGCAAATGGAGCGCACCAACATCTTCCGCTGAGCTGATAGCCTACTTGGAGGGCTCTCGACCTGTCTATCGGGACCTGCGGGCATGAAACGCAGAGTCCCCAGGCAAAGTGACATCAGTACGAATAATGTACCGAGTATGTAAGGCACATAATTAAGTACATAACAGACATGTGAGAATTATAGAGTAAATGACTCAACCTATAAGTCTGGATCACTCCGTAAATTATGAAATAATTATAGTATCATGCATATGCGTATGAATGTCATGTCGTGCATAGGTACATGTTTCATAATATCATCAGACCTCTGAGAGCATCCCATCATATCATCTCGTCCACTGTGGGAAAAATCATCAACGTATACCAGCTGATCAGGTGTGGTGCGTATATAACGCCATAACATTTCCCATATCCCATATATATATATATATATAACGCCATCTGGTGTCAATGTGTATGTATAAATGCATGAATGCATATGAAATACGTTAATAAAATCTTTCGGAGTTAGTGTGACTACGTGAATAGATTTGAAAAGCATATATTGAAGTAAAAATGCAGACAAGTTTATGTGACTAAAACCAAAGTTGTGCATGTTTGTGATGACTTAGATTTAATTGACTTGTTGAGACTTACTATTGAAGCGTCTGCATTTTATTCAAAAAATAAGAACAGAGCCTTTCAAAATAAGCAAATCCATTAGAAGTGTTTGTGTAGGACAATATTCGCCACTATTCTTAGGGATTCACGGTGTATGGCATATGCCATGATTGAAATACCACTGGGAACTTAGTCTTAGCTTAGGGATATTTTGAGTAGATTGTCATGTTCCGGCTTCTTCTTTTTCCAACGGCAACAAAAAGTTTTCGCTGTATGTGGGTTTTTTAGAGTGTTTTATTGTTAAGCATAGTCGTGATTTTTTCAATCTACCTGTCTATTCAGCAAATAAATAGCAGTTTTTTTTATCAATATGCATGGTCTTGGATCATCAATAATGATTTTTTTTTTAGACTTCAGATACTTGATCGACCCACTTACTTCTATTATGTCAATATTAATCACTACAGTTGGAATTATAGCTCACTATTTCATTCTCTATAATTAAATTTTGATAACAGTTAAATTTTGTTAATCGGTCTTTAATGTTATGTTATATTTTGTTGGTGTTAGTGTATTTTAATATTAAAATTATAATATTAAAGTGCATTATTTCTTGTGAGATAGTGGTTATAAATTAGAAAGAAAGAAGTCATTATTTTGGTGTAACTCTTGAAACCACTAATGCCATGATCTACCACTAATTACTTACTAAAGATTAAATTTTGTAACCACCAACCATGTTCTATAATTTTATTATCCCACTACTTTATTTTTTATTTTATGAAAGAGATTTTATACCTATAAATAATGATGTTTCTTCCTTGTGTTGTAGATGGAAAAATATTGTAGCGTAGGTGAAAAAAATAAAATTTCTATAGTGAAAAAGAGAGTTAAGAAGAGGAAACAAATCTAAGTCTCCAACTTATTATCTACAAAAGAGAATATTAATTTTGTTGAAGGAAGGTGTTCATCTTGGTGGAGGTTTGGACTCAACAACTTGTCCAGAGTTTGTTCGAGTCATACGACGTTGTCGGACTGTTGTATCCTGGAGAAGACAAGTCAAGAGTATTACTCTTGGACCGGTGAAGATACTACCGCAGTGGGCTTGAATCTCCTTAAAGAGAGCGAGATATCCGCGCCTCAGCCTGAAGATATTTTATTTTTCAATTGCAATTGTATTTTCACCAACAATTTTAAGGGGATTCAACAAAATTTTATGCAGTTGAATTGCGAATATCAAGTTAGAAATTCACTCTCTTTAACAGATAGAAGGGTAAAGTATTTTTCTGCTTGCTTAGCTCAAGCAAAGAAAAGGTATACACTTTTTTACGTTATATTTTTCATGAATATATGATATATTTTTTTCATGAAAAATAAATTTTATAATGCTAAAAATAGTGGGGGTAAAAAAAAATCTTGCATGAATAATTTGAGTATTCATGCATGAGCGAAAGTTGATTAAATCAAGAAGTGTGATAAGTGCATCTATGATAAGTCTTGGAATAATTCACATGTTGTTATTTGCCTCTAAATTGATGATTTATTAATTTATAACTCTAATATCAATGTTATTGAAGAAACTAAAATTATGCCTAGTAGCTATTTTGACATGAAAGATTTGTATGAGGCAAGTTTTCTTGATTAGTCACATTACGTTGAGAAAATTTTGAATAAAATAATTTTATTGACTGCAAGCATGTTGTAACTCCTTTTGATTCAAGTGTTATTTCTTGTACAAAGTTATAATAATGTGATAAATCAAAAGGAATATGCTAGCTTAATTGGAAGCTTGAGAATATGTGACTTATTACACTTGATTTGAGATTGCATACGCAGTATGAGTACTTAACAGGTTTACAAGCAAGCCGGGTAATGAACATTGGCATGCCATAACAAGAGTTATGAGGTATTTACTTGGAACAAAAACCTATGGCTTATATTATAAAAAATATCATGTTGTACTTGAAGGCTTTTCTGATGCAAATTGGAACATTTTATCTTTGAGAGGTGGTGCTATATGTTGAATTTTTTTTTAAAATAATTACTAACTCTACCATGGAGGCTGAACTAATTGCTTTAGCTTAAGCTAGTGAGGAAGCGAATTGGTTGAGAGATTTACTATTTCAAATTTCTTATTTCGAAAAATCAATTCTTTCTATTTTAATTCATTGTGATAGACAGTTGCTATTGGTAGAGTACAAAATCGTTATTACAACGGTAGATCAAGACCTATAAGGAGAAAACACAATATTGTGTGATATTTGAAAAGTGATAAAAATGGTTGATTATGTTATAATTTTGTAGATCTACTAACCAAGGCCTTGGCAACAAAAAAGGTATGGAGCACATCGAGGGGGATAGAATTGAAGAACATAAACTCATAAGTCATATATGAGGAAACCCAACCTGGGGACTAGAGATCCTATAACCAGGTTCAATGGGAAGAACGAACTATATGGTGGCTTGGATTGAAATGCACTATTTTTACTATTGCTCTATCCCTATGGTGTGATTGCATTTATCCTGTAATGATTTGCGCGGTTGAGTTTTATTAACTCTTAATGAAAATCGGTAGCTCGTATGAGTGGGGTGTTAGAGTTACAGGAGCATCCTTGACATATTTCATCTATGTGAGTGTGAACGTAGGCCGCTTCCTATGAAAATTAGGCTTATTCTAAAAAATACTCATGAAAACCGAGATAGCATAAGGCTATAATGTGTTGGCTAATAAAGTTTATGTCAACACCTTGATTATTATGGGTAAACAATGATACTTTATTTCACTAAAGCAGTCATAGTTCAAGTCTGAGACCAGTACTGACTCTAGAGTAGAGATCACTGTTTTACTAAGTGGGGGTTCAATGCAGAGCACACCTTCATTATGCATAATAGTCTTCCTTCAACTGGTAAACTCTCTTATTTTAATATCAAAATGAGTGGGGGAATGTTGGTGTTAGTGCATTTTAATATCAAAGTGCATTATTTCTTGTGGGATAGCGGTTATAAATTAGCAAGAAAGTGATAATTATTTTGGTGTAACTCTTGAAACCACTAATGCCATGATCTACCACTAATTACCCACTAAATATTAAATTTTATAACCACCAACTATGTTCTATAATTTTATTATCCCACTACTTTATTATTTATTTTATGGAAGAGATTTTACACCTATAAATAGTGGTGTTTCTTCCTTGTGTTGTAGATGGAAAAATATTGTAGCGTGGGTGAAAAAAATAAAATTTTTGTAGTAAAAAAGAGAGTTAAGAGAAGGGAAAAAAAATCTAAGTCTCCAACTTATTATTTGCAAAAGAGTATATTATTTTTGTTGAAGGAATATGTTCATCTTGGTGGAGGTTTGAGCTGAACAACTTGTCCAGAGTTTGTTCGAGTCATACGACTTTGTCGGGCTGTTGTATCCTGGAGGGGACAAGTCAAGAGTATTACTGCTGGATCGGTGAAGATACTACCACAGTGGGCTTGAATCTCCTTAAAGAAAGCGAGATCTTCGCGCCTCAGCTGGAGATATTTTATTTTCTTCATTTTATTTTTCAATTGTAATTATATTTTCACCAACATATTACATTTCTTATCTATAACAACATTTCAGTATAGTAACCAAAAAATATCTAGATAAACGACATTATTATATAGAAATTTGACTATATATGCTCTTTATGTTATTATATTTTTTGGATATTAACATATAACCTAATGTCGATATCTAATCCTGCACCACCACAAGGCAAAGTTGTCTAAAAGGAAAAAAGAGCACCAGCAACATCTTCCTTCTTTTTAAAAAAAGGCAAAACAGGAAGTAGGAAAGAAAATTTGTAAAATTCTCATTTTACTTAGATGTTGATTGCTCCATCACAGTCAATCATCTTTCTTAAGGAAAAGAACAAAAGAACCTCCTATAATTTTTTTCTTTGGGCTTCCGTTGTTTGGAACCCATTATCTTAATTAATTCAAATTCGTGTCACGTAGATCCACTAAGGAGGTAAGCGCTTTCTATTGAGAAGGCAAAAACCTTCCTCAGTAGCTATTCCATTGATACCTGTTTAGTGCTTAAACGAAATTGTCAACATAAACTTAACCTCTGAACTCGCTTAATTTCTTGCTATCTAGTTCATGGCTTATCCGAGCAGGATTTTACTCTTTGATAAAAAATATAGATCTTGGTTCAACCAATTAGATTTAAATAAAGAAGAGTCAATCTTAGCTAATGATAATATCCTAAAGACAAAGCTATCGGTTTTATGACAAATAACTTATGTATTTGTCCGGATGGCAATGAATGTAAGCAATAATAACAATATTTAGTGATCCAAAAAGATGAAATATGACATTAAATAATAATAAATGACATTTAAGTAAATAAAAATGTGTGAGTTACTCGAAAAGGGGTGAGGTCGGTGGATATTCTTTCTGACAGTTATGAATGATTGATGAGCTTTTTGAACACTCAGATTGTTCTTGGATCCAGTGGAAAGAATAGACAAGAATCTTAGCAAAAAAATTGTTTCTGTATGCTTCTAATAAGATCAGATTCTCTCTATAAAGTCGAAGTGTTTTTTACAAATGAATATCTCCACTCCTTTATCATTGCGTCTCTTTCTATTTATAGGGAACATGTTTCTAGAAACCCTATTAGTACAGATGCGAGAATATCCCTGGAATATGCACCTTCATGTCTTATCTTAAAACTAGCCGTTATAACTCTGTCTAAGATGCTCGACATCGACCTTGAACTACAATGACTTCACGACTTTGATCTTTGCTGACTCTTCGACCGTACCCTTCATCGCTTCGAGGCTACTTCGACCTAGGGTAGATCTTTGTGGAGACATTACTGATAGGACGTGGCGGCCGATGAAGAATATCATGATGCTGATGCGGCTTGCCTATATCAAAGATATTTTTTGGCCCATACAATTACTTGTTGGTAGTTGTCAACTTAAAAATCAGCCTATGTGGTATAAGATATAAAGTGTTATTATTTCAGATGAATTATTATGTGTCCTTCTAACATAGAATTTCTCAGGGGATATGATTTGAAATTGAGTAAATTACATGGGTAGTTATTCAACTCTGTGTTCATTACTCAAAAGTCACTTTTCTTTTTTTGGTTATGTAAAAAGTCATTCAATTTTGTGTTCATTGCCCAAAAGTCACTTTTCTTTCTTTTGTTACATAAAAATCATTTTACGATGCTCTAGTTGTCACAATAGTGATTTTGATAAGATTTTACATATCTTTTACCTGAAAAGTCTATTATGTCATTGACATTATAAATCCTCTCATTTATGCACCACTATCTATATTATATGCTACATAATAAACTTTTACCCAAATATTTTACTTATAATTAAAATAATTTAATATTATTTTATTTATTACTTTTGTTATATTCGTACATTTAATTATTTTAAAATTAATTTTCAAGATATATAAGTAGCATTATTAAATTTGTCGGTAGCATTACAACGAACAAATCACAAGTACACGTTCTTAATCATAGGGATGGGCATCAGTCGGTTCGGTTATGAATATTATCGGTTTAGCATATCGGTTATCGGTTTACAAATTTGATAAATCGATAACCGAACTGATAAGATATCGGTTATCGGGTATCGGTTAATCGGTTATCGATCATTATCGGTTTGGTTATCGGTTTACCCGATAAGATAGCTCAATCTAGAGTTAAGCAAAAAAGAGAAGAAAATTCACTGGAGTTAAGCAAAAAAGAGAGGAATTCACATATAGTATACTACCCATTTGTGCGTTTTGTCTTGTGGCCACAACTGGAATAGTTCTAATTCTTCAACAACAGTTGTCCAAATGCATTAATAATAATACAAAGTAATTACAATTTCACCTTAAAATTAACAAGTCCAAACATACAGTACTAACAATTCAAATTCAAGTTAACAAGACAACAACTACTCAATCTTTATAGGCTTCACCAAAAACTCAGTGGGTAACTTATCAAACTGCAGCAATTCCCACAAAATGTTCCAAGACATTAGCTGCCTCCTCCGATATGATAACAACAATAGTTGATTTAGAATTTTTATTTCACATAATATCTGCACTTCCACAAGCGTTGAAGCCCTCAAACACTCCAAGATAAACTGGATGTCATTTGTCAAATGCTTAACCTGAAAAAAGAAATCATAGAGAAATCCCTATATGAAGATGAATTTTGTTATAAAAATTAAAAGCCTAATGTATAAGACTAAAAGACTTACGCTAGGAGTAACTAGTAAGGTCTATGAAGAATGAAGATGACGCAACTGAAGAGTGCGGTTAAGAAAGAATAGGAGAGAATGAACGCCCTAACATATGTATATACTTAAGGGTAAAGTCGTAATTTTATTAATTTTTATTGGATTATCGGTTAACCCATTAACAAAACTAGCAAACCGAAACCCGAACCGATAACCCAATAGTGAAAAAATTCTAAACCGTTACCGAACCGTTAACCCAATAACCCGATACCGATAACCCAATAAATAATTAACGGTTTGGGTTATCGGTTTTACCCGATATATGCCCAACCCTACTTAATCGTGCTTAATGAAATATTTTTAATGAAAATTATAAAATCAAGGCTCGCTGATTTATCAGCTAAGCCATACCTATTAGTCCAATATTAAAATACTTATATTTATCACAATGACACATCAGATTAATACTTTCAAATAAATGATATTTGCAGATAAAGATTTAAAAAACTTAATTAAACACAAATATCTTTGAAACTTTTTTAAAATTTTTTATTAACTATAAAAAACTATCATTTTATAAACAAATATATTTTTATTATTTCAAATAAATATTAAAAATAAATATTTTTATATTTTTCTATATTTAAAATATGTTCATGTTTGAATATGATTAAACAAACTGAGTGCCATAAAAAAATTAATTGTATAGATATATTCTAAAAATAATAAATAAAATAATATAAAGTTATTTTAATTAGAAGTAAAATACTTAGGTAAAAATATATTATATAGTATATAATATAGAAAGGGTTACGTAAATGAGAGGATTTATAATGTCAGGGGCATAAATACTTTTCAAGTAAAAGTATTATAAAATCTGCCAATGTGACATTCCTGATAAATAGAGCGAAAAACGAATGATTTTTGTATAACAAAAGTAAGAAAATTGACTTTTGAGTAATGAACACAGTTGAATAATCACCCATAAAAATTACTCTTTGAAATTGAATCAACTTCAACACCAGACAAGTCAAGGTGTGATTGAGATATTTTCATAAAAAAAGGTTTGTTTTTTTTTAAAAAGATTTCCAACTCAATTTTCAATAAAATCTATCAAGAACTTCAAATCAAACAGAATTGTGCATTAAATCGTCTGATTACAATTTAAGCGTGACACTTTCAGCCACATAATGATGTCCTCGACATATTTGAAGCAGAGAAACTACAAACTCAAAAATTAGCCATGTGCAACCATAGGTCATCCTTCACATCAATAGATACTTATATAGACATTGACTAGCTCGTACGCTCAAATATTGGACCTAGGTTTATTGATGGACCTGATCTTGTTGAACGTCCATGGGTTAGCAAACAATTGACCTTTGATTCAAAAATAGAGAAAAACAATAGTTTTGTAAAACAGCAATACTAGAGGACTAACACTATCTGAACATATCAGCTATCTCCTAGCACTACGAGACAATTTGCTAAAGATGAGAATGTAAATGACCTTAAAGTATGACACATGATAAAATTAAGATACTTTGTACAGTAAAATCGATATTTTCGATAAATTTCCCTATAAATTGTGTGTGTGTTGGTGAACTTGAGTTGAAATTCAGCTTCTTGGAGCTGATTTATCTATTGGGTTGATCAGGAGAGATCCCATATAGAAAAGGCCAATCCATTGGAGTAACTCCAAATGGTGTTGAGTACTCTTTACAGTAAACGGAAGCCTCACAAACGCATATTATACGCTAACAGTAGAAAAACATCTTACAGTATAAGTATATACATGTTGTATAAGGTAATTGTTTACCCGTAAAACGGTACAACTGAATTTATACGTGATTTCTAGACAAATGAACTAATTTGATCATGAAATAATGCAATAATTGAAGAAATGTACAATACTTAGACTTAAAATGTAGATGAAACAACAGAGATGACAATTCCGGGAACAAGGTTTCCGGGCACAGCAATAATGAAATCAAAAAGCAAGAAAGTAAAATTGTATTAAGCTTTGTCTAGAATATAGTGTAAATTTTGTCAGAAAATTCATGTCGTTTACAGTGATGACTGAGCTTACTATTTATAGTTGTGTCCGGAAAGGAGGTCCTAGGATCGTACCCTTCTTTAATGTCAATTATGAGGACCATTGATGAAGATGTAACGGTGAACATAAGTGTCAAATTCTCTTTAACGGGCCGTCACTCTTAATGTTGCAGAATATTCCTTATTAAATGCTACCGAGCGCAGAGCATTTAATACTTTTATGAACGTTATCCTTTCCAGTGACAAGTGGAATGACTGCGTTCGATCTTCGGTTATCCCCGTCTTGGGTTCCACGTGTCCCCTTCTTGGATGGCCACGTACCATAACATATTTTACACAATACAAATAGTCCCCATGCTTTCGGTGACATAAATTTGTGTTACCGAAAAGTTGGTAGAAACACTCTTTTGGCGGGAATTACTATAATCCCCTCTGAAAGCTACTGACGGTTGATTAGACGTCTGTCTGTCCGCATTTAATGCCCCAAACACGCGTCTTCCCATGATTCGGCACGTCTTTTGCCAATTACCTAGGTAATCAAGAATTTAGTGGCCAAAACTATTACTTACATGTATCAACTTCCACCCTTATATTCCATAACTTTTCGAGCCTCCTTCATCTAATCTTGCATATTGTTTCTTCATCTTTTTCCTATTTCCCTTCAAACGAAAAAACCTTTCTTTCTTTCAATGGCTTCTTTCTCAAAACGTATCAGTTCTTCAAAAAGAAACAACAAAGCCGAGGACTTTGCTCCTCCAATAGTGGACTCCATTATCCCTAAACGTCTTATTACCACAAAAGACTTTGAAGAGAAATTCCGTACTGCTGGGTCTAGTACCTGGGCCGTTAGCAGGTATCCTTCTTCCATACGCTCTTTGAGCATTCCTGCTATGAAGGAAGATTGTCGCTGCCATGACTTAGAAATTATCGTTCCCGATCTATCGGAGCGAGTCACCTTTCCCAATGGGGTTTTTTACATATGCTTACATGTATCCCTTTACTTTGGGTGCATTTTCTTTGAACGTGGAGCTTGAGTCCTTGGTTGCAGAGTTTTGCCTCCATTACCAGGTGTGTTTGACAGAAGTAAGTCCTTCTGTGTGGAGGACGATCGCTTGCCTTCGGCGTCTGTGCCAGGAAACTGGAGGGAGTTAATCTTAGCATATATGATGAATCTCTAATCCGCCGAAATCTTTCGGGGGAGGGGGGATGATAAACCTCTGCAAGCGTGGCCACCATGCTTTGCTGTCTAGCATGGATGATGACAACGATCGTGAATTGATGGAACGTTTCCTTGCACTCGCCACCAACGACATCATTCCGACAACGACTTCATCTTTTCCGACGGCCTGGAATCGCACTCGTAAGCTCCTTGTTTAGTATTTCTTTTTACTGAATATTTTTCTATAGCTATATTGATCCTCCATATTTCGTTCATTTCAGCAACTCGATGGATCCCATCGGTGATCGAAGATTTGGACCGGTAGGTGCAAAATATCTTGGATGTTACGACGTCCGAGACTCGCTCGTGGAAAGAACTGGCTTCTTAATAGGGGTGGAAGGCCAAGAATCATGGTAAACTCAAAACTCGACTTGTTTCAATTTTTCATGTAAAGAACTTGATTGATCTCTTTTAACCTGTCTATGAAATTAGGTCTACCCGCGGGATCTATTGTTGTTCCCAAGAAGGATGTCTTGGCTGATCGTGCTAATGCAACGAGGCTGCTTCAGGAGGCGCTTACTCTAACAGATAGCTGCGGACCTGTTTCGAGAACTAATGTTTCTTCACGGAGTCCCCGGTCGGAGGATAAACAATTGAAGAGAAGACGCTCCTCTGCGGCCAGGGAAAAGAATAAGAGGGCAAAGACTGATGCACCCGAGTCATCTCCGGTGGCGATGGTGACTGGTCCTCTTTCCAGGACAATCATAGACACCGTGATTATTGATGATGATGAAGAAGTAAGTGATGAGGGAGCTTCTCTTCATAGAAGGCGATGATCCTCATCATCTCAACAGGATGCTCGACCTATTGAGATAGTTACACCAACCGAGGACGATGTCTCGACACTTTGGGGAGAATTTGATTTGGTAGATAATGCTCTCCCGTCTTCGGGCCCCAATTTTTGTATCTCATAATGGAAGGAGAGCCACTTTTTTGATAGTATACTAATGAATAGGACTGAAATTCCAAGTGCTCCTACCTAAGAAACCACACACAGACTACTGTGAGGCTGAGTATCGGGTCCTTGCCGTCTTTGGTTAGTGAGCATCCAACAGCAAGCACTGCATTTGATGCAGCTACTTCTTATTCTTCAAATCCATCAGCTTTATCTCCACCTTCACCGTACTAGCAACTGCTACATCACTTCCATCTTCATCCTTTATTCCACCGGCAATACCTACATCACCTCCACCGGCCGCACCTGATTATGAAGAAGGTGTTCCTCTTCCACAGTCCCCAGTTCAAGGGAATTTGGGGCAAAATTATGTTTCCCCTTCTAAAGATCCACAAAGGAGGAGGAACTTTACTCCTTTGGACTCTATCGGATGCAACTTACTATCTCAACCGACAGAACTTGCAAATTATCTGAAGCGTCTAGCTTCGAAGAAAGACTTGGAAAATATTCAGGCACTCTCGGGATAGTGTTTGTTGAAAAATGGCATGCACAACGCTGCAGTAGTATGTCCCTTTCTTCCTTTGTCATTTCTTCTACTTTTGTATGAATGTATTCTAAGTTTTACTTCTTCTTATTTGCTAGGCCAACTTTCTTGTTTCTGAGGGCCTTCAGAGGTTGATTTGTGAGAAGGGGGAACTTACTTCTGAACGAAATCGACTTTTGGTGGAACGGGACCAATGATGGTAGGCTATAAGTATGTGTTTTGGCCACTGTTTGCATTTTAATTTACTGTACTTTATTGATGTTTCAGTGCTAAATGGTAATAAATTGCTCTGACTAATTGCTTTATGCCTTGCAGGAGAAATTTCGGGCTACAATGGGGTTAGGAATCGTTTTGAGCTAATATGGAGTGTTGGGGCCAAGTAAAAGATTATGGAGTACATTGGGAGCTCGTTCGAGGATCAACGGAGGTTCGAGCACTTAAAGAAAAGAAATAAAATGAGAGCAGAAAATGGCCCAATTGCGCGGCCGCACACTGGCCGCGCAAGTCAAGAAAGAACTTTCAAATGTGCGCGGTCACCTGCACAGGTGCGCGACCGCGCACATCCCTCCGGGGAAATGCTAAATTGTAATTCTGGGGGCGACGTTCCTTGACCTATATGAATCCCAACTCGTTTAAAAGGAGGGTATCTTGATTTTGAGAAGTAACTTTTGAGAGATAAGAAGACGGAAGCAACGGGAAATCGATATACTTGATCAAATTCACTCAATACGAAAGTTTAGGTGGAATTTGGGAATTGTAATATCTTTTTGTTATTCTAGTACTCTCGTTTTGAATACTTTCTTCGCTATGGAGTAATTCTCCTTAGGGTTGTTGACGGATGTTGTGAATTAATCATTGTTTTGGGTTTTACTCTATGTTAATTGCCCGACTTTACTGAATGAGTTCTTAAGTGAATTGTAAGGTTTATTGTAGTCTTACTTTAATCAAAAGAGAAGTTTACTACTATTTGCTTTGTGTTATCTTAATTGGGTTGATTTTACGTCTCTACTAAGTAATCCAAAGAGCTTAAGGAGTTATTAATTTACCCAGTTCAGGAGAATAATCGAAAGGTGTTCTCCCAAGGATCATTCATTCACTATTTTACTGCATACATTCATAGGGCTTGTTATTGGGCTATCTAATGGAATCAAATTCATTCGGAAGAAGATTTGAAATCTTTGAAGTAGCCCAACCATCTGTTGAAATCGAGAGAATCAATAGAAGCTAAGAGTGAATTTAGCATAGAGTTACCCGGAACAATAAATGATCACATATCTTGTCATCACCCTTGCCTCTCTCATTGATTATCCTTTATTTTTACTAATCATTCGGGTATCATTAGTTTCTTACAGCTGATAATTGTAGTTTATTTGTAGTCAATAATAACATAAATCAAAAGGTTGATTGTCCTGGATAGTGTTGAGCTGAAGAATTAATAGAACATTATTGAAACCAATCCTTATGGAGACGATTTAATACTATACTATCTTTGATTAGCAAGCCTAAGTTTATACGCCGGTTTTGCGCTCGTCAACCAAACTGTTCTCCACCTCTCGGAACTGGAAACCAAATCCACTAAGGTCGTTGTTTTGGAGGCTTGTTTGCAGCAAAGCGAGCAAGAAATGGTAACCCTTAGCCAAGAAATTGGCCCGCTGAGGGTTAGGTTTCATGAAGCCAAGGCCAAATGGGCTGAAGTCCAGGACGTCAATCTTGCTGCAACCGAGCGCGAGGCTACTACTACCAAAAAAGGGACTGACTTAGAAGCAGCTTTGAATCCAAGATCGAAGAACTTGCTGATGTGGGGGCGAAACATGCCCAGCTAGAAGAGAAGTACATGAAAATAGGCTCTTTAGTTCAACTGTCCGCGGCCTTGATGTCAGCCTCAAATCTGGTAGGTCCGCCCTGGAAAAACTTTCTGCCAAGGTAACCCAACCCAAAGAAGAACTAAAGCGCCAAAAGGCTTCCCTCGTTGTTGAAAAGAACTTATGCCATGTACAACATGGGAGAAAAACCTTGGAAGAGGCCAAAAATGGTGTCATTGATTTTGATGCCGAAATTGCTTAGGCCTGAGGGCTTGAGTTGGCTGCTAAAAATAGACTCCCAACGCAGTCTGATGCTCCTGGTTCTTCTGGTTTCAGTTCCGAGTTTTTTAGCACTGAAGAGTGATCGGAGGGCGACGATGCTGAAGTCCAGACTAGGGAAAATGTTGAGCCATCAGTGGACCCACCTACTTCTCCCAAGGATGCGTACCCTTCTCTTCCTCTTGGTTCTGAAGACACTGCAATTTAGTTTTTCATTTCTTTTCCCATCAAGTACTTTTACCATTTTGGCACGGTCTTGTAAATAAAGACATTTCTTTGCTCAAGTATTGTTTGAGTCTTACTTTCTCTTGAATATTCATGCAAGTATTTAACCCTTGCATTTGCTTAAGAATTCTACACATGTTTCTCTGTTCGCGCTGTACTATGTGTAGTCTCAGATGCACTTTCCTCAAAACACTTCGGTTTCGAGCATTATCCCTTTTACGTGAGAGTTTCTATAAGTATTTGTGCAAGTTTGCTTTTTGCATCCTTTTCATATGCGGCTTCGGGTGTATATATCCCCGATGGTATTTTTGATTCCGGGCATAAATTCTTCCGAACCCTTTAACGTGAGATTTTTTATAAGAGAGTGCCCTCTTATGTTTACAGTGCTCTTGAAGAGGACGTCTCATGTTCATTACGAAACTAACATTCGAAACTTGTTTAACTTTCAAATGACAAAGTTATTCATCGTTCAGACAAGAAACAAGATAAAAACAAAAGAATTTCATTTTATTCCTTCTATTTTCATAAAATAAACAAGCATTTGCTATGCTCAAAAGAAATTGCCATTACTTGTGATTATTCTATGAAACTTTTTTCTACGGGGCTGGCTGCGCAGTCTTCGACCCCGATGATGCATTTTGTTTCCGGAATTTCGTTCCCGGTTGATGTGGCAGTCAATGTTGTCGTTCCGTATTTTTGTTTCCCGGTTGACGTGGCAGCCAATGTTGCCTTTCCAGATTTTAATTTCCCGGTTGTCGTGGCAGTCAATGTTGTCGTATCCTCATAAATTCCCCCTAGTGTTCGAATACGAATAATGCGAATTGGAACACTGGAAGTCTTGTGCCTTCAAATATTCCACTAATGAATTTCTAGATACTCCTCAACTTGGTAACACACTTCACTTTCCCTCAGGAATTTATGCTATCGAGCAAAGAACTATCTAACAACCCTCTAGTGGTTTGTGCTCGTGAACGGTCGGGTAACTTTGTTCGCTAGCAAACTTAACTTCCCAGTGGGAATTTTCTACCGAACCAAAGATTATCTAATCGTCCCCGAGTGGAAGCTTGTTTGTTTGTCTTGCTATCAAAGGTCTTATTTCTACTATCTTCGCAGTATGCTTTCTGTTGCTGCCTCATTGAAAATCTTTTGAGGTGTGCTACGTTCTAATTGCTCAGCAACTTTTCTCCATTTTGGTTCTCCAACTCGTATGAACCTTTCCCGGTGATAGTTGAAACCGGTAGGGCCCTTCCCACGTTGGACCTAACTTCCCCGCGTTGAGCTCCTGGTTAGTTTGAGTTATTTTCCTTAGGACCAAGTCTCCTACTTTGAAATTACGGAGGGTTGTCTCTTCGATTATAATACCGCTCCATTCTTTGCTTTTGAGCTGCCATCCTTACTTGCGCCAAGTCCCTGAATTCCTCTAGTAGTTCCAAGTTGATTAATATTGATTTGTTGTTTGATTCTTCATCTACCTAAAAATATCTCAAAGTAGGTTCACCTACTTCCATCGGGATTAGGGCTTCAACACCGTACACAAGGGGGAAATGAGTTTCTCGGTAGGCCCATAGAACTCCGGGCAATTCTTCGGGCCATTTGCCTTTTGCCTTTTGCCTTTTGCTGCTTCCAACCTTTTATTGAGGTTTTGAATAATCACTTTGTTAGTTGAATCAGCTTGACCATTTGCGCTCGGACGATAAGCTGGAGAAGTGATCCTCTTTATTCTTAAATCTTCGAGGAACTTTGTAACTTTTGCGCCGATAAACTATGGCCCATTGTTGCATTCTATCTCTTTTGGTATTCTGAACGTGCAAATTATACTTTCCCACAGAAAGTCGATACTTTGAATTCCCCGATCTTATTATAAGGACTTGCTTCCACCCATTTAGAAAAATAATAAGTCAAAACTAAAAGAAACCTTACCTTTCTGGGAGCTGGTGGCAGTGGTCCGACGATGTCCATCCCCCATTTCATGAACGACCATGGGGACAAAACCGAATGTAAGGCTTCTGCTTATTGGTGTACTAGTGGTGCGTAGCATTGGCACTTATCACATTTTTGTACAAAGTCTTTGGATTTTTGTTCCATGCAAGGCCAGTACTATCCTGCCCATACCAACTTCAGCACCAAAGAATCTGCGCCCGAATGATTGTCTCATATCCCTTCGTGGACTTCTCTCATGACATAATTAGCTTCCGATAATCCTAAGCACTGTGCCAGTGGGCCTTGAAAGGATTTTCTATTCAATTGGCCTCTCTTGAAGCTATAACGTGCAGCTTTGGCGCGTAATGCCCATGATGCTTTGGGGTCTTTAGGCAACTTCCCGTGCTCGAGATAGTCGATTATTTCATTTCTGCATTCCTAGACCAGATTAGTCAAATTTACCTCATAGTAACCATCCGTATCCAGGGCTGAGTTCATTAGTTACATTACCGTCCCAGACTCTAATCTCGATGATCCTAAGTTTGCTAATGCATCCGCTTCTGCGTTATCCTCCCTTGGGATATGAGTAATTGACCACTCCCAGAATCGTGCCAAAAGAGCCTGGACCTTTACCACGTATTGTTGCTTATGTTCTTCTTTGGCATCAAATATCCCGTAGACTTGATTTACCACCAGCTATGAGTCACATTTGATTTCGATAACCTCATAATCAAGTCCACGGGACAATTCGAGCCCTGCAATCAAAACTTCATACTCTTCTTCATTGTTAGTTAAAGGGATCTTTCTGATGGCTTGCCTTAAGGTTTCCCCCGAAGGCGTGATTAAGACTATTCCGAGTCCGGACCCTTTCACGTTGGAAGCTCCGTCCATAAATAATTTCCAAACCCTCGGTGTTGATTCCGACACCATTACTGCCTCCTTGGTCTCCAGAGGCAGTAGCCCCGGACTAAAATTAGCTATGAAGTCAGCCAAGACTTGCAACTTAATTACAGTCCGTAATTTATATTATATGTCAAACTCACTCATTTTTATCGCCCATTTGGCCAATCTACCCGAGAGCTTGGGTTTATGGAGGATGTTCCGCAAAGGAAAAATGGTCACCACAGCTATCGGGTGGCATTGGAATGTTACAACCCATATCCACGTATGTTGGTTCATGCCATAAGCTAGTCGACGTAAATCTGAGAAGAGATTATCTTTGAGATGATAAGAAGTTAATCCTATTGGTGTTAAATGATACAAGAGTGTATAAGGGTGATAAACAAGTATTAGAAGTTAAACGAATCAAGGATGTTGTAACCCGTATTTTTGGGTAAACCTAGGGGTGCTTAATATTCTCAAGAGGTCATGCTTTAAGGTATTTGAATCATATAATGTACGTATCATAAGTCTTGAAGTCAAACGATTTATGAAATAAAAGTCGACAAAAGTTGTCGCACCTTATGTTCATAATTTTATTTAAACTTTAGGTCAAATGTTACTAAGCTTTTATTCCAGCTTACTTTAAATAACGGGGTGATCTACCCACCAAATTGAAGATCTATGAGTCTAGTTTCCAACGCATTAAATCGTTTATCAATACGACATCGGAGTAGAGTGATATATGTATTGTTGCGAGACTGCACAGGCTGCTAGGTGACAAGTAGGTGTGTCACCTACTTGGTTAAATGAGAGACCAAAGAGAGGCAATTTCGGGTCGGTCAAAGATTCCATTTAAAATCTTATCTCCTGCAATATAACCCTCATTATATATCACAAATAACCATATCTAAACCCCTGCAAACTTCCTCCCAAAATTATCCACAAACCCTAATTGACTTTCACTCTCTTTCAAGTTCTAATTGGGGGTAATATCTAGAGTTTGAAGAACCAAGATAAGGGCTGAGTTGTCCAACAAGTAAGGTAAGATTACTTCTCTATTTCATCCGTTTTTTATGCTGTAAATTCATGGTAATTCGTTCTATATTTGTAAGAACTCACGGGAAGGTGATCGGAAGCCGTGAGTTCAAGTTATTCACTTGTAGCGGACTGTTTTGTGGACTATTTTGTGTTGCTGTTTGGCTGCATGTTTTAATATTGTTTTGTGGAGTTTTGGAGGAGGAAGGGTGTGGAGAAAAACCATATAGATGTTGGGTGGTGGGCTGGTCGTTCATCGTAACATTTCCAGGTCGTTTGACACTACTACGGTGGTCGTTCTGTGTATGAAGAGATTGCGTTGTGTTGGGATGTCTGGTGATTGTTTTGACTTGTGTGAAGTCATAATATAGGGGAGGTTCTGTCCGTTTCATTGTAAAATATGTTATGGTCGATACATAGTATTTACGGCGCTTAATGATAACGATTTTGTCGTTTCTCTTATTGTAGATTAAGGACTCGTGACATTTGCATAACTTGAGGTTGGGCAGTATATATACAAGGTATGTGAGGATATCCCTTTCCTTCTTTTGAACGACTCCGATTATACATAATGCAATGAATGAGCTTTCAAAGATACTCTACTCTTAGAAGCTAGCAGTACGTACATTGTTTCCCTTCTTATGGAAAAATTGATGTTGAGGTTGCTTCTCTTATTCTTACGTTATCAATGTTGTTGGTACTTCCTGATTCTTATAAGATTCTTAATGAAGAGTTAGTCCTAATAACGTGTACGGAGAATATCGACCTTACGTCACTCCGAAAGGTACATAATATGATTCCAATGAGTCCTGACATGCATTATATATATATATATATATATATATATATATCGTACTCTACAGAGCCGCGCTATAGCCAGCCGGGTACGACACCTATTGTGCAACCACTCATCAGTTGAGTTTTACCGAGCTCCACATGGCCGGGTACGTTTTACAGAGCCTATTACGGCCGGGTATGATATTATGATGATGTTTCCTACAAAGGCGTATGTTTTAAAAGTTTATGTATATATATGTATGTATCACGCATTTCATGTCAGTATCCCTCATAGGTACCCAGATGTTAGAGGTTGTATATACTCTATCCCTGTTTACATTACTGTACTTGCTTATGTTTTTTCTGCCTTACATACACAATAAATTAATTCATACTGACATCCTTTTTATTTGTGGACGCTGAATGTCGTGCTGCAGGTCTTGATAGATAGGTAGACACAGCTCCCCCACAACAGTAGGCTTCCCAGTTCAGCGGTTATTGGTAACATCCCTTCTCCGGACTTGCCGTGGTCTTGGTATGCATTTTTGTTATAGATATTATGGGTATGTCGGGGCCCTGTTCCGGCAATGTTGCATCACTTATGCTCCTTTAGAGGCTCATAGACAGGTGTCGACTCATGTATAGTTTGGTATGCCTTGTTAGCTAATATTGGTTGTATAGTCTTTCATGGTAGCGTTGTAGCTCGTACCTTATATGTTGTTTCTTAGCAGTCTTGCAACCCATATGATGTATGTTCATGCCATTATCTTTCATTATTTATTATTCATGATCCATATCTACCATTTATATTGATCCCGTCGGCCCTTAAATATAATAAAGAAGGTTAGATAAAATGTACGTTGGTGCTCGGCAAGTATGCGGGTGCTAGTCATGATCCTCCAGTTTGGGTCGTGACAAACTTGGTATTAGAGCAAGTCTGTCCTAGGGGTTGTCTATGAGCCGTGTCTAGTAGAGTCTTGATTATGGATGTGTAGGGTTGTTACCTTCTTCCTGAATCTTGATCTTGCGTAGAGTTGAGTCTTTAGTGTTCGTATCTAATATTAACCTTGTTTTCTTTCAGCGATGCCTTCAAGTAGGAAGCAAGCGATTAGTAGACGACTTGATATAGCTGCGGGAGAGGGTACCAGTCAGGTGCCTCAAGCCAGAGCAGGCCAAAGTGAGGCTCACAGTGAGATGTCGTCTCATACCTCATCTACTCCGTCTCATCCAAGGATATTAGGAGGCACCCATCACCACTAGTTCCTCCATCTGGACCTACAGACAAGGATATGGGGAGTGCGGTGTAGTTGTTGACTAGCTTGGTAGCTGCTCAGGCTCAGAGGAAGAATACCGGTGCTGTTGATAAACTGGATAGTACAGAGTTCGTGATTTTATTAATCTAGACCCTCCAGTGTTTACCGGATCAAACCCCAAGGAGGACCCGCAGACTTTTATTAACCAGGTTCATCGTACACTGCGGGTTATGCATGCTACAAATACAGAGGCAGTAGAGTTGGCTTCTTATCGGTTAGGGGATTTAGCGGTTTCTGGTAGGATAGTTGGGAGAGATCCAGGGGTCTGAATGCCCCTCCAGCTGTGTGGAAGGAGTTTTCTGAGGACTTTCTTCGTCACTATTTTCCAGTTGAGATACGACGAGCTAGAGCTGATAAGTTCTTGAACCTTAGACAATGTAATATGAGTGTGCGAGAGTATATTATGCAGTTTGATTCTTTAGCAAGGTATGCTCCCCATATGGTGGCCGAGATGAGTGATAGGGTGCATATGTTTGTGAACGGGACCACATCTGATAAATGAGTGCACAACAGCTTCCTTAGTAGAGGGCATGGATATTTCCCGTAATCAGGCTTATTCCCAGACCCTAGAGGATCGTAAGCGCCAGCAAAGGGCAGATAGGGAGCAGGATAGGGGCCAGCATAAGCGGGTGATATTTGTAGGGTATTCTCATGACTTCAGAGGTAGTGTTAGGCCCCAGTCTTCGAGGAGTTCAGCGCCACCTGTAGCTAGTGCTCCTCCATATTTTCAGAGGCATCGGTATGATCGATTTACCTATTCTGGTCTAGGTAAGAGTTCGCGGGCATCAGACTTGCAATATCATAGGGATACTAGTCATACGAGACCCCCAACACCCCGTTGTGATCAGTGCGGCAAGGCCCACTTTGGACTGTGTCGTCGAGGTTCTGATGCGTGCTATTCTTGTGGATAGCCTGACCATATGATGTGAGATTGTCCTAACAGAGAAGGTGGTGGTATGGCTCAGCCAACTGGATCCGTGTATGGTTCTTCCTCATCAGTTGGACCTCTAGCACGGGGTTTTCAGCAGTCAACAGGTTGTGGTAGAGGTAGAGGTTCAGTGCCGAGTTCGAGTGATGCTCAAAATCGAACCTATGCTCTAGTAGGTCGACAGGATCTTGAGTCGTCTCAGGATGTTGTTACAGGTATATTGTCTGTATTTTCTTAGGATGTACATGCGTTGATTGATTCGGGATCTACATTGTCATATGTTACACCCTTTGTGGCTAATAAGTTTGGCGTTGAACTTGAATTGATAAGTAAACAACTTGCGGTATCTACTCCTATAGGAGATTTTGTGATTACTAGAAGGGTATATAGAGGTTGCACAGTGATGATTTTTAGCCGTCAAACCTCGACGAATTTATTTGAATTAGAAATGGTTGATTTCAACGTGATAATGGGAATGGACTGGTTGGCCTCATGCTATGAAAATGTTGATTGTCGTACGAAGATGGTTAAGTTTCTATTTCCTGAACCCGTCATATAATGGAAAGGGAACTTTGCTACGCGGAAAGGTAGGTTTATTTCCTATCTTAAGGCAAGGAAGATGGTCTCAAAAGGTTATATTTATCATCTTGTTCATGTTAGGAATGCGGAGGCGAAGATGCCTACTCTACAATCAATCCCCGTGGTCAATGAATTTACAGATGTTTTCCCATTGAAATCCCAGGCCTTTCTCCTGAAAGGGAGATTGAGTTTAGCATTGATGTGTTTCCTGACACTCAACCCAATATCTATTCCTCCATACAGGATGGCCCTGGAAGAGTTGCAAGAGTTGAATGTGCTGTTGAACGACTTGCTGGATAAGGGATTTATTAGGCCTAACACTTCACCTTGGGGTGCGACAGTCCTGTTCGTGCGGAAGAAAGACGAGTCGTTGAGGATGTGTATTGATTATCGACAATTGAATAAGTTTATTATAAAGACTAAGTACCCACTTCCAAGGATTGACGACCTGTTTGACCAACTCCAGGGTGCCAAGTATTTCTCCAAGATTGACTTACGTTCAGGGTATCATCAGGTGAGGGTTAAGGAGAAGGATATTCCAAAGACGGCCTTCAGAACAAGATATGGGAACTTTGAGTTCTTGGTGATGTCGTTCGGGCTAACAAATGCCCCAACAGCTTTTATGGATCTCATGAATATTGTATTCAGGCCCTATCTTGATGTGTTCGTGATCGTATTTATTGATGAAATTGTGGTGTATTCTCGTTCGGAGGCGGAAAATGCGGGCCACTTGCAGATGGTATTACAGATGCTTCAGGATCGTAAGTTATATGCTAAGCTATCCAAATGTGTATTCTGGTTGAACTCAGTAGCATTCGTTGGCCATGATATCTGACGAGGGTATTAGTGTCGACACTCAAAAGATCTCTGCAGTAAAGAATTGTCCGAGACCTACAACATCATCAGAAGTCCGCATCTTCCTGGGTCTAGCAGGATTTTATAGGCGATTTGTAGAAGGGTTTTCCTCTATATCAGCACCATTGACTAAGTTAACACAGAAAGCTACTAAGTTCTAGTGGTCTGACGCTTGTGAACGAAATTTTCAGGATTTAAAGAATCGATTGACATCTACGCCAGTGCTCACTCTCCCAGAAGGAACAAAAGGTTATCTGGTATATTGTGATGCCTCAGGTATAGGTTTGGGGTGCGCATTGATGCAACATGGGAAGGTTATTGCTTATGCATCAAGACTATTGAAGAAGCATGAAAAGAATTACCCGACCCATGATTTGGAATTGGCTGCAGTAATATATGCTTTGAAGATATGGCGGCATTACTTATACAGAATCCATGTTGACATCTACACAGATCACAAGAGTTTACAATACATCTTCAAGCAGAAGGAGTTGAATTTGAGGTAGCGTAGGTGGATTGAATTACTAAAAGATTACGATATCGAGATATTGTACCATCCCGGTAAATCAAATGTTGTGGCAGACGCTCTTAGTCATAAGTCAATGGGAAGCTTAGTACACATTGAGGCAGGTAGACAGCGATTGACTAAAGAGCTTCATCAGCTAGCCAATATGAGAATTATATTGTTAGACTCTGATGATCAAGGGGTTACTTTATAGAATACCTCATAATCGTCTTTGGTAGCCGAGGTAAAAGCACGGCAATATGAAGATCCTACCTTAGTACGATTGAGAGAGAGCATTCAATAGTGTAAAATTACATCTTTTGAGATCGGAGCAGATGGGGCACAGAGATACCAGGGTCGGTTATGTGTGCCTGATGTGGCAGGGTTGAGAGAGAAGATTATGGTTGAGATTCATCAATCCCGATATTCCATCCATCCCGGCTCGTCAAAGATGTATCATGATGTTAAGGAGCAGTATTGGTAGGATAACATGAAGAAGTGTATTGAAAAATGTGTAGCCCAGTGTCCTAATTGTCAACAAGTAAAAATCGAACATCAGAAACCCAGTGGATTGCTTCAGAAAATATATATATATATATATATATATATATATATATATATATATATATATATATATATATATATATATATATATATATTCTGACCTGGAAATGGGAGGTGATTAATATGGACTTCATTATTAGATTACCTCGCTCTTATCATAAGTTTGACTCCATATGGGTGATCGACTTGCAAAATGTGCCCATTTTCTGCCAGTTAAGACAACTTACACAACCGAAGATTATGCGAAGTTGTATATCAAGGAGATTGTTAGGCTTCATGGTGTGCCGGTATCTATTATATCATACTGAGGAGCGTAATTTGCGGCTAACTTTTGGAGTTCTTTTCAGAAAGGTTTAGGAACACAAGTGAATCTCAGCACTGCATTCCATCCACAAACTGACGGATAGGCTGAATGTACCATTCAGACACTTGAAGATATGCTACGAGCATGTGTTCTGGATTTCAAAGGAACTGGGATGACCATTTTCCACTCATAGAATTTGCCTACAATAATAGCTACCATTCCAGTATTAAAATTGCCCCGTACGAGGAACTATAGGGGAGGAGATGTAGATCACCACTTGGATGGTTCGAAGTTGGTGAAACAGGACTATATGGGCCAGATTTGATTCACCAAGCCATTGAGAAGGTAAAACTGTTACAAGAGCAGCTGAGGATGGCGCAAAGAAGGCAAAAGTCTTATTCTGATGTCCGACGCCGTGATCTGGAGTTTGAGGTTGGTGATTGAGTTAACCTGAGGATCTCCCTGATGAAGGGTGTTATGCATTTTGGGAAGAAGGGTAAGCTGAGTCCACGGTGTATCGGCCCGTACAAAATTCTTTGAAAAATTGGACAGGTTGCTTCTGAGTTAGAATTGCCATCCGAATTGGAATTTTTCCACCCGGTATTCCATGTATCTATTTTGAGGAAATGTATTGGACACCCTTCTCAGGTTGTCCCTATCAAAGATGAACAAGTTACAAAGGCTCTATCATATGAAGAAGTGCCAGTGGCTATATTAGATCGACAAGTCCGCAAGCTGAGAACAAAGGATGTAGCTTCCGTCAAAGTATTGTGGAGGAACAAGATCATGGAAGAAATTACATGGGAAGCAAAAGAGGAGATGAAGTCTAAATACCCTTACTTGTTCCAGATTCAAGATAATGAGGATGTCGGGGGGACGCAGGACGCATTTGAAGGTGAAATGGCTCTATGAGGTAAGTAGTAGCTTGAGAATACTCTTCCTTAATACAAAATGGTGATATACAGATAATGTACATATCCATAATGCTTGGTATAGCCTTGTGAGACTATACATTGGGTTTAGTTGCTTGCAAGTTTGGCTAGTATCCATTTTATAGGGGAAACTCGGACGGAAATTTCCGTTGGAATCCACGATGAGTTAGGCTCCCCATAAACCCTTATATTCGAGGACGAATGTTCCTAGGGGGGGGGGGAGGGGAGGGGAGGGTGTTACAACCCATATTCATGTACGTTGGTTCATGCCATAAGTTAGTTGACGTAAATCTGAGAAGAGATTATCTTTGAGATGATAAGACGTTAATCCTATTGGTCTTAAGTGATACAAGAGTGTATAAGGGTGATAAACAAGTATTAGAACTTAAACAAATCAAGGATGTTGCAACCCGTATTTATGGGTAAACCTAGGGGTGCTTAATATTATCAAGAGGTCGTGTTTTAAGGTATTTGAATCATATAATATATGTATTATAAGTATTGAAGTCAAAAGATTTATGAAACAAAAGTCGACAAAAGTTGTCGCAACTTATGTTCATAATTTTATTTAAACTTTAGGTCAAATGTTACTAAGTTTTCTCCCAATTTACTTTGAATTACGGGGTGATCTATTTAGTAAATTAAAGATCTATGATTCTAGTTTCCAACGCATTAAACCATTTATCAATATGACATTGGAGTAGAGAGATATATGTATTTTTGCGAGACTGCACAGGCTGCTAGGTGACAAGTAGGTGTGTCACCTACTTGATTAAATGATAGCCCAAAAAGAGGAAATTTTGGGTCGGCCAAAGAGCCCATTTAAAGGATTATCTCCTACAATATAACCCTCATTATATATCACAAATAATTAAACCTAAACCCCTGCAAACTTCCTCCCAAAAATTATCCACAAACCCTAATTGATTTTCTCTCTCTTTCAAGTTCTAATTGGGGGTAAAACCTAGAGTTTGAAGAACCAAGATAACGGCTGAATTATCCAACAAGTAAGGTAAGAGTACTTCTCTATTTCATCAATTTTTTCAGCTGTAAATTCATGGTAATTCGTTCTGTACTTGTAAAAACTCACGGGACGGTGATCGGAAGTCGTGAGTTCAAGTTATTCACTTGTAGCAGACTGTTTTGTGGACTATTTTGTGTTGCTGTTAGGATGCGTTTTTTACTATTGTTTTGTGGAGTTTTGGAGGATGAAGGGTGTGGATAAACACCATATAGACGTAGGGTGGTGGGCTGGTCATTCGTCGTAACATTTCTGGGTCGTTTGACACTACTACGGTGGTCATTTTGTGTATGAAGAGATTGTGGTGTATTGGGTTGTTTGGTGATTGTTTTGACTTGTGTGATGTCATATATAGGGTTGTTACCTTCTTCTTGAATCTATATCGTGCGTAGAGTTGAGTCTTTAGTGTTCTTATCTAATATTAACCTTGTTTTGTTTTAGTGATGCCTTCAAGTAGGAAGCAAGCGATTAGTGAACGCTTGATATAGCTGCGGGAGAGGGTACCAGTCAGGTGCCTCAAGCCAGAGTAGGCCAAAGTGAGGCTCACAGTGAGATGCCTTCTCATACCTCATCTACTCCGTCTCATCCAAGGATATTAGGAGGCACCCAGCACCACCAGTTCCTCCGTCTGGCCCTATAGACCAGGATATGGGGAGTGCGGTGCAGTTGTTGACTAGCTTGGTAGCTGCTCAGGCTCAGAGGAAGAATACCGGTGCTGTTGATAAATCGGATAGTAAAGAGTTCATGATTTTATTAATCTAGACCCTCCAGTGTTTACCACATCAGACCCCAAGGAGGACCCGCAGACTTTTATTAACCAGGTTCATCGTACACTGCGGGTTATGCATGCTACAAATACAGAGGCAGTAGAGTTAGCTTCTTTTCGGTTAGGGGATTTAGCGGTTTTTGGTAGGATAGTTGGGAGAGATCCAGGGGTCTGAATTCCCCTCCAACTGTGTGGAAGGAATTTTTTTAGGCCTTTCTTTGTCACTATTTGACAGTTGAGATACGACGAGTTAGAGCTGATAAGTTCTTGAACCTTAGACAATGTAATATGAGGTTGCGAGAGTATAGTATGCAGTTTGATTCTTTAGCAAGGTGTTCTCCCCATATGGTGGCCGAGTTGAGTGATAGGGTGCATATGTTCGTGAACGGGACCACATCTGATAAATGAGTGCACAACAGTCTCCTTGGTGGAGGGCATGGATATTTCCCGTAATCAGGCTTATGCCCAGACCCTAGAGGTTCGTAAGCGCCAGCAAAGGGTAGATAGGGAGCAGGATAGGGGTCAGCATAAGCGGGCGAGATTTGTAGGGTATTCTCATGACTTCATAGGTAGTGTTAGGCCCAGTCTTCGAGGAGTTCAGCGCCACCTGTAGCTAGTGCTGCTCCATAGTTTCAGCGGCCTCGGTATGATCGATTTACCTATTCTGGTCCAGGTCAGAGTTCGCGGGCATCTGACTCACAATATCATAGGGATACTAGTTATACGAGACCCCCAACACGCCGTTGTGATCAGTGCGGCAAGGCCCACTTTGGACTGTGCCGTCGAGGTTCTGATGCGTGCTATTCTTGGGGATAGCCTGACCATATGATGCGAGATTGTCCTAACAGAGAAGGTGGTGGTATAGCTCAGCCAATTGGATCTGTGTCTAGTTCTTCCTCATCAGTTCGACCTCTAGCACGGGGTTTTCAGCAGTCAACAGGTCGTGGTAGAGGTTGAGGTGCAGTGCCGAGTTCGAGTGGTACTCTAAATCGAACCTATGCTCTAGTAGGTTGACAAGATCTCGAGTCGTCTTAGGATGTTGTTACAGGTATATTGACTGTATTTTCTTACGATGTACATGCGTTGATTGATCTGGGATCTACATTGTCATATGTTACACCCTTTGTGGCTAATAAGTTTGGCGTTGAACCTGAATTGATAAGTAAACAACTTGCGGTATGTACTCTTATAGGAGATTTTGTGATTACTAGAAGGGTATATAGAGGTTGCACAGTGATGATTTTTAGTCATCAAACCTCGACGAATTTATTTGAATTAGAAATGGTTGATTTCAACTTGATAATGGGAATGGACTGGTTGGCCTCATGCTTTGAAAATGTTGATTTTCGTACGAAGATGGTTAGGTTTCAATTTCCTGATGAACCCGTCATATAATGGAAAGGGAACATTGCTACGCCGAAAGGTAGATTTATTTCCTATCTTAGGCAAGGAAGATGGTCTCAAAAGGTTACATTTATCATCTCGTTCGTGTTAGGAATGAGGAGACGAAGATTCCTACTCTACAATCAATCCCCGTGGTCAATGAATTTCCAGATGTTTTCCCAGATGAACTCCCAGGCCTTTCTCCTGAAAGGGAGATTGAGTTTAGCATTGATGTGTTTCCTGACACTCAACCCAATATCTATTCCTCCATACAGGATGGCCCCGGAAGAGTTGCAAGAGTTGAAGGCGCTGTTGAAGGACTTGCTGGATAAGGGCTTTATTAGGCCTAGCACTTCACCTTGGGGTGCGGCAGTCCTGTTCGTGCGGAAGAAAGACGAGTCGTTGAGGATGTGTATTGATTATCGACAATTGAATAAGCTTACTATAAATACCAAGTACCCACTTCCAAGGATTGACGACCTGTTTGACCAACTCCAGGGTGCCAAGTATTTCTCCAAGATTGACTTACGTTCAGGGTATCATCAGGTGAGGGTTAAGGAGAAGGATATTCCAAAGACGACCTTCAGAACAAGATATGGGCACTTTGAGTTCTTGGTGATGTCGTGCGGGATAACAAATGCCCCAGCAGCTTTTATGGATCTCATGAATACTGTATTCAGGCCCTATCTTGATGTGTTCGTGATCGTATTTATTTATAACATTTTGGTATATTCTCGTTCGGAGGCGGAACATGTGAGCCACTTGCATATAGTATTATAGACGCTTCAGGATCGTAAGTTATATGCTAAGCTATCCAAATGTGAATTCTGGCTGAACTCATTAGCATTCCTTGGCCATGTGATATTTGACGAGGGTATTAGTATCGACACTCAAAATATCGATGCAGTAAAGAATTGGCCGAGACCTACACCATCATCAGAAGTCCGCAACTTCCTGGGGCTAGGAGGATATTATAGGCGATTTGTAGAAGGGGTTTCCTCTATATCAGCACCATTGACTAAGTTAACACAGAAAGCTACTAAGTTCCAGTGGTCTGAAGCTTGTGAATGAAGTTTTCAGGATTTAAAGAATCGATTGAAATCTATGCCAGTGCTCACTCTCCCAGAAGGAACAAAAGGTTATCTGGTATATTGTGATGCCTCAGGTATAGGTTTGGGGTGCGTATTGATGCAACATGGGAAGGTGATTGCCTATGCATCAAGACTATTGAAGAAGCATGAAAAGAACTACCCGACCTATGATTTGGAATTGGCTGCATTAATATATGCTTTGAAGATATGGCAGCACTACTTACACGGCGTCCATGTTGACTTCTACACAGATCACAAGAATTTACAATACATCTTCAAGCAGAAGGAGTTGAATTTGAGGCAGCGTAGGTGGCTTGAATTACTGAAAGATTACGATGTCAAGATATTTTACCATCCCGGTAAAGCCAATGTTGTGGCAGACGCTCTCAGTCGTAAGTCAATGGGAAGCTTAGTACACATTGAGGCAGGTAGACAAGGGTTGACTAAAGAGCTTCATCAGCTAGCCAATATGATAATTAGATTGTTAGACTCTGATGACGAAGGGGTTACTGTACAGAATACCTCAGATTCATCTTTGGTAGCCGAGGTAAAAGCACGGCAATATGAAGATCCTACCTTAGTACGATTGAGAGAGAGCATTCCACAATGTAAAATTATAGCTTTTGATATCGGAGCAGATGGGGCACTGAGACACTAGGGTCGGTTATGTGTGCCTGATGTGGCAGGGTTGAGAGAGAAGATTATGGTTGAGATTCATCAATCCCGATATTCCATCCATCCCGGCTCGACAAAGATGTATCATGATGTTAAGGAGTTGTATTGGTAGGATAACATGAAGAAGTGTATTGTAGAATTTGTAGCCCAGTGTCCTAATTGTCAACAAGTAAAATCGAACATCAAAAACCCAGTGGATTGCTTCAGAATATATATATATATTCCGACCTGGAAATGGAGGTGATTAATATGGACTTCATTATTACATTATCTCGCTCTTATCATAAGTTTGACTCCATATGGGTGATAGTTGATCGACTTACAAAATGTGCACATTTTCTGCCAGTTAAGACAACTTACACAGCTGAAGATTATGCGAAGTTGTTATCAAGGAGATTGTTAGGCTTCATGGTGTGCCGGTATCTATTATATCATACCGAGGAGCGCAATTTATGACTAACTTTTGGAGTTCTTTTTAGAAAGGTTTAGGCACACAAGTGAACTCAGCACTGCATTCAATCCAATAACTGACGGATAGGCTGAACGTACCATTCAGACACTTGAAGATATGCTACGAGCATGTGTTCTGGATTTCAATGGGAATTGGGATAACCATTTTCCACTCATAGAATTTGCCTACAATAATAGCTACCATTCCAGTATTAAAATAGCCCAGTACGAGGAACTATAGGGGAGGAGATGTAGATCACCACTTGGATGGTTCGAAGTTGGTGAAACGGGACTATATGGGCCAAATTTGATTCACCAAGCCATTGAGAAGGTAAAACTGTTAATAGAGCAGCTGAGGATGGTGCAAAGCAGGCAAAAGTCTTATTCTGATGTCCGACGTCGTGATCGGGAGTTTGAGGTTGGTGATTGAGTTAACCTGAGGATCTCGCCAATGAAGGGTTTTATGCATTTTGGGAAGAAGGGTAATCTGAGTCTGCGGTATATCGGTCCGTACAAAATTCTTCGACGAAATGGACATGTTGCTTATGAGTTAGAATTGCCATCCGAATTGGAACTTGGCCACCCGGTATTCCATGTATCTATTTTGAGGAAATGTATTGGACACCCTTCTAGGGTCGTCCCTATCAAAGATGAGCAAGTTACAGAGGATCTATCATATGAAGAAGTGCCAGTGTCTATATTAGATCAACAAGTCCGCAAGCTGAGAACAAATGATGTAGCTTCCGTCAAAGTATTGTGGAGGAACAAGAACATGAATGAAATTACATGGGAAGCAAAAGAGGAGATGAAGTCTAAATACCCTTACTTGTTCCAGATTCAAGATAACGAGGATGCCGGGGGGAAGCAGGACGCATTAGAAGGTGAAATGGCTCTATGAGGTAAGTAGTAGCTTGAGAATACTCTTCCTTAATACAAAATGGTGATATACTGATAATGTATATATCCATAATGCTTGGTATAGCCTTGTGAGACTATACAATTGGGTTTACTTGCTTGCAAGTTTGGCTAGTATCCATTTTATAGGGGAAACTCGGATGAAAATTTCCGTTGGAATCCACGATGAGTTAGGCTCCCCATAAACCCTTATATTCGAGGACGAATGTTCCTAGGGGGGGGGAGGGTGTTATAACCCATATTCACGTACGTTGGTTCATGCCATAAGTTAGTCGACGTAAATATGAGAAGAGATTATCTTTGAGATGATAAGACATTAATCCTATTGGTCTTAAATGATACAAGAGTGTATAAGGGTGATTAACAAGTATTAGAAGCTAAACGAATCAAGGATGTTGTAACCCGTATTTTTGGGTAAACCTAGGGGTGCTTAATATTACCAAGAGGCCGTGTTTTAAGGTATTTGAATCATATAATATATGTATTATAAGTCTTGAAGTCAAACGAGTTATGAAACAAAAGTCGACAAAAGTTGTCGCAACTTATGTTCATAATTTTATTTAAACTTTAGGTCAAATGTTACTAAGTTTTTCTCCCAATTTACTTTGAATTACGGGGTGATCTATTCAGTAAATTTAAGATCTATGAGTCTAGTTTCCAACGTATTAAACCGTTTATCAATACGACATTGGAGTAGAGAGATATATGTATTGTTGCGAGACTGCACATGCTGTTAGGTGACAAGTAGGTGTGTCACCTATTTGATTAAATGATAGCCCAAAAAGGGGAAATTTCCAGTCGGCCAAAGAGACCATTTAAAGTATTATCTCCCGCAATATAACCCTCATTATATATCACAAATAATCAGACTTAAACCCCTGCAAACTTTCTCCCAAAAATTATCCACAAACCCTAATTGATTTTCTCTCTCTTTCAAGTTCTAATTGGGGTAAAACCTAGAGTTTGAAGAACCAAGATAAAGGATGAGTTATCCAACGAGTAAGGTAAGATTACTTATCTATTTCATCCATTTTTTCTGCTGTAAATTCATGGTAATTCGTTCTATACTTGTAAGAACTCACGGGACGGTGATCGGAAGCCGTGAGTTCAGGTTATTCACTTGTAGCGGACTGTTTTGTGGACTTTTTTGTGTTGCTGTTGGGATGCGTGTTTTACTACTGTTTTTTGGAGTTTTGGAGGAGGAAGGCTGTGGAGAAACACCATATAGACGTAGGGTGGTGGGCTGGTCGTTCGTCGTAACATTTTCGGGTCGTTTGACACTACTACGATAGTCGTTTTGTGTATGAAGAGATTGTGGTGTATTGGGTTGTTTGGTGATTGTTTTGACTTGTGTGAAGTCATATATATAGGGGGGGTTCTGTCCATTTCATCGTAAAATATGTAATGGTCGATTCATAATAGTTACGACGCTTAAACGATAATGATAGTGTCGTTTCTCTTATTGTAGATTAAGGAGTCGTGACATTTGCATAGCTTGAGGTTGGGAAGTATATATACAAGGTATGTGAGGCTATCCCTTTCCTTCTTTTGCGCGACTCCAATTATACATAATGCAATGAACGTGCTTCCAAAGATACTCTACTCTTAGAAGCTAGCAGTACTTACATTGTTTCCCTTCTTATGGAACAGTTGATGTTGAGGTTGCTTCTCTTATTCTTATGTTATCAATGTTGTTGGTACTTCCTGATTCTTATAAGATTCTTGATGAAGAGTTAATCCTAATAAGGTGTACGGAGAATATAGACCTTAAGTTACTCCGAAAGTGTTCAGAATATGATTCCAATGAATCCTACATGCATTATATATATATATATATATAGTCGGTCGGGTACGACACCTATTGTGCAACCACAGATCAGTTGGGTTTTATCGAGCTCCACGTGGCCGGGTACGTTTTACCGAGCCTATTACGGTCGGGTATGATGTGATGATGATGTTTCCCACAAAGGCGTATGTTTTAGAAGCTTATGTGTATATATGTATGTATCACGCATTTCATGTCAGTAGCCCTCAGAGGTACCCAGATGTTAGAGGTTGTATATACTCTATCTCTGTTTACATTACTGTTCTTGCTTATGTTTTCTTGCCTTACATACTTAGTACTTTATTCGTACTGACGTCCTTTTTATTTGTGGACGTTGCATGTCGTGCTGCAGGTCCTGATAGACAGGTAGACGCAGCTTCCCCACCTCTGTAGGCTTCCCAGTTCAACGGTTATTAGAAAGATCCCTTCTCCGGACTTGTTGTGGTCTTGGTATGCATTTTTGTTATAGATATTATGGGTATGTCGGGGCCCTGTTCTGGAAATGTTGCATCACTTATGCTCCTTTAGAGGCTCATAGACAGGTGTCGACTCATGTATAGTTTGGTATGCCTCGTTGGCTAATATTGGTTGTATAGTCTTTCATGGCAGCGTTGTAGCTCGTACCTTATATGTAGTTTCTTAGCAGTCTTGCCATCCCATGTGATGTATGTTCATGCCATTATCTTTCAGTATTAATTGTTCATGATCCATATCTACCATTTATATTGATCTCGTCGGCCCTTAAAGATAATAAAGAAGGTTAGATAAAATGTACGTTAGTGCTCGGTAAGTATGGCCCGGGTGCTAGTCATGATCCTCCAGTTTGGGTCGTGACATGGAAGTAGGGCCTCAACTTTCGAGCGGCGACTACGATAGCTAAGGCCAGTTTTTCCAAATACGGGTAGCGAGTTTCTGCTCCCGTTAAAAATTTTCTAACATAATAAATGAGAAATTGCGTACCTTCGTCCTTCGGGACTAAAATCGTACTTACGTTACTTCTAAAACCGCGAGGTAGACTAGCAATGTTTCACCTTCTTTTGGTTCTGAGAGAAATGGAGGGCTTGATAAGTACTTGTTCATGTCCCTCAAAGCTTTCTAGCACTCATGTGTCCATTCGAATTCTTCTTTTTGAGCAGTGTGAAGAAATGATGACATTTTTCCGACGATCGGGAAATGAACCTGCTCAAAGATACTAATGTTCCTCTGAGCCTTTGGAATTCTTTTACGTTGGAAAATTGATCCGGGATATCCTCTATGGCCTTGATTTTGTCGGGGTTTACCTCAATTCTCCTTAGTGAGACCAGAAATCCCAGAAACTTACTAGAACTGACCCCGAATGTACACTTCTCGGGACTAAGTTTCATGTTATGCTTCCTCAGGATGTTGAATGTTTCTTGCTAATACTTAAGGTGGTCACCTACATTCAAAGACTTAACGAGCATATTGTCTCTATAAACTTCAATAGTGTTTCTTATTTACTTTTCAAACATCTTATTTACGAATCGTTGATAAGTGGCCCCAGCGTTTTTCAACCCGAAAGGCATCACATTGTAATAGTATATACCGAAATTCGTTATGAATGAAGTCTTTTCCTGATCTTCCGGGTTCATCATGATCTTATTGTACCCGGAATAAGCATCGAGAAAACTCATTAAATCGTGCCCGGTCGTGGCATCAATCATTTGATCGATATTTGGCACTGGGAACGAGTCTTTAGGGCACGCCTTATTAAGGTCTCTATAGTCTACACATATGCAAAATTTATTGTTCTTCTTAGGAACTAATACTACGTTGGCTAGCTAATCCGGATATCTTACCTCTCGAATCGAACCGATATTAAGCAGTAGGTTACCTCTTCTTTGACTAACTTATTCCTGGCCTCGGCAATAGTGCATTTCATTTGTCTTACCGGAGATACGTTGGGATCCAGACTCATCTTGTGCACGGCTACTTTCGTCGGGATACCTGTCATATCCTCGTGCGACCATGCAAAAGAATCAGCATTAAATTTAAGGAACTCAATAAAACCAAACCTGAGCTCCGGGTGCAGTCCTGTCCCTAAATGGAATTTCCTTTCTAGGAATTTTTCGAACAATGCAACTTGCTCTAGTTCCTCCGCCGTGGAGTTCGTCGCGTCTGTCTCTTCTGGAACTTGGAAATATTTCGGCACCTGATAATGCTCTGACGACTCTGCTCCCCGGCTAACTTCCTCTAGCTCGGGATTAATTCTTGTGCCGCACTCGGCTTGTACGATAATTAGGTATATTTCTTCGACTCTGGGCCTTTCAATAATGGCGGCGCGCCTGAGATTTGGTCCATGCGGGCATTTGCTTCCCTCATAGACTGTAAAAGTTCATTCTTGAATGGGTCATTCTCGTTGTTGAGACCGAATCTGTACCTCCCAGCCCCGTCGGAGCTAACTTCATCCCTAGGAGTGTTGTTGTCAACTCTTTGCGTTGTTTGGTTTGTGGGAACACCGGAAGGAATTGGATCTCGTCTGTTCGCATTAGTCGAAGCCCCCGACAACGACTACTTCAGCTCCGTCATAACCTTATCCTGCCGCGTGTGATTGCCTAGAATGATCGCCTATTGTTTTTGAGGACCCTTACCACATCTACAACATTCTCCTCATCAGCATCATCAGGAGTTGTTCCCCGAACCTGTCGAGGATACTGCATGTCATGCACCCGCGTGGCGTCATTCCCCTTATTGCAGGTGTCGGTGATTGAATCCTCAAAATGATGTTGATCCCCTCGAATTTCAGGGTTGTGTGTGTTATTAGCAGTGTTGTCTGTCATTTTTGTGGTTTTTTTTCTAAGACAAAATAATAAAACCACGTTAGTAAAAAAGGCAAGGATCAATTTAATCGCACGACTGTCTAGGCCTCACGGTGTGCGCCAAACTGTTTACCTGTAAAATGGTACAGTGAAATTTATACGTAGTTTCTACACAAGTGAACTAATTTGATCATAAAATAATGCAATAATTGAAAAAACGTACAATACTTAGCCTTAAGTTATCTATACCATCACAGACCTTAGTCAATTAGGAATTGATGACATTATGACTTCACTTGCTGCAGGAGATGGTAAAATATGCTGAAACTATGTCGTCACTTTATTTTGTACACATACAATAAATAAATAAAATAAAAAACCATAGATTCCTAATTCATAAGATATGCTGAAACTATGAGGTCACTTTTTAAACAAATAATTGTATATACACCCTATAAAAGCCTATCCATCCCTTCGTACTCTGCAAATTGCAAGTTGAGGGTTATTTCCTCCTTTTTTTAATTATTTTTTATATATATTTTTTCACAAATTGCGACTCCATTCTTGGTTTTCATTTTATTTCCTGACGAAAATACTTTTACAAGTTGGAACTTTTGAGGGGTACAGATAAATAACATGGAGTGGTTGAATCAACTTCAATCTTAAAGTATGTGGCTTTGGTGCCGTATTAAGGAATAAGGGTCAAATTTGCCCTTGCACTTTGCGAAATGGTCCGAATATCTTTTTGGATTTGCCTTAAAATATGCGAAATGATTCAGATTTGCCCCCTGTTGTCTTGTTCTAAGTCAATACTTAGAACCACCAACGGCCAGGTGATTATTGATAATGGTCAAATCTGAACTATTTCGCAAATTTCATGGGTAAATTTGACCCCCTTTTCCTTGTTAAAAAAAGGTTCAATAAGTGCAAATCTAATCGGTCTAGTAAGGAAGAAGTGAGCTCTAGCCTTAGTCTTAGCACGCATTCTCCGACCTATGGCCTTCTCCTTTTCTTAGTCTACTCTCCCTTAGAAACCGGATTCGAAATTACATAGGTGGAAAAACAGTCACACCAAAAGAAAGACGAAGGGGAGCCTTCTAGTCCCCATTTTTAAACCTTTTTCCTATTATGCAGCGTGTTTACTGTTCCTGGCTTACATCAACAAGTTCTTTTTTCTTTTATTTAGTTTCTCATCCGGTGTCCGATATTCATATTGGAGTCCGACTAAATCCGGATTCGCACGGGGAAGTTCCATGTTTAGGAGTAAAACGCTCCCTAACAAAGGCGACTTCACACCTAAGGGATTCGAACCCGCATCAACAAGTTCCTGCTAAACTGTAACATTTACTACCATGCATCTTTTTTCGATGCCTTATTTCCGTTTTCATTTTTCAACTTTCAGCTTTCTTTTTTTTCTCTTATGTAGCAATTAGACGTATTGCTCCTTGTTGATTAATTACTCCTATCTTTTCTGATTAAAAACCATTTCTTTTGAGTTTACCTCACGTTGATAGTGTTGAAAAATCTTCATATTTAGTGGAATTATTAATTCTTATACAACTAATTTTCTTGCATTAATTATCAGTATAAAAATAGTTTAAATTGATTCTTTTTGTGTGTTTGGAAATTAGCTCAGTTGGAATAGAAATCAGTGCCTATGTGAGAGAGGAAGAGTCATTTTACTTTGACCAAACTTGGTTTCTGGGGTCATGTCTTGACATAAAAATATTATCTTCTTTGCATGAATTCAAGGAATGTCAATTTGATATTGCCAAGCTAATAATATGAAAAATCATTGGTGTATATTAGGGGTGGCAATTTGAGCCCAAACTCATTTAAATAGTCCAATTCGCTCAAAGATTAATGGGTTGGGCTAAACACATTTTAGCGGGTTAATTTGGGCTGAGCCTAAGTTAACCAATTATTTTTTATGATTCATTCTGACCCATTTAGCGGCCCAAAAAAAACCCATAAAACTTATCAAAAACAAAGGAATTTCAACCCAACTTATCTAGAAAGTTACTTAGTTGTCCCAATTTTACATTTTTATATTTTTAATTTTCTTTTTTTTTCTGGACCACCCAC
>ML401334.1:11248-57175 GCA_005239525.1 Nicotiana knightiana | reverse complement strand
TTTTGTTTTTTTTTTTTTTCTGTTTTTCTGCACCACGCACCTCTCCCCCCAGCCCCACCCCACGCAAACCCCCTCAAAAAATTTTTTTTTTACTTCTTTTTGTATTTTAAATTTTCTGTTTTTTTTGTTTTTCTTCACCACCCATCCACCCACCCTACCCTCTACCTCCCCCCGCCCCACAAAATATTTTTCAACTTACACATTTTGAGGTAAAAAGATTTTTTAATGTAAGATGAGCATGGTTCAAAAATATGGGTCAAGTTGGGCGGGTTGGGTTATGACCTATTGTTTAGCCCATCTTGAGCCAGCACATCTTAGCCGAAATACACTTAGGGCTGGGTTGGGCAATGACCCATTTATTGATCTAACCCATCTTGACCCGTCCAAATTCAACCCAACTCGCCTATTTACCACTCCTAATAGTGGGGCTTGTTATAACTGTGGGTTGCTAGGACACGTAGCGCGTGATTGTCCAAGTGGGAGACGTTCGCCGTGTGGCGGTAGTGGTGTTGATAGTGGAGCTTGTTATAACTGTGGGTTACCAGGACACGTGGCAAGAGACTGTTCACACGAGAGTGGCGGTCGTAGTACTAGTGGTGGTGGCAATTTTGGGAGATCTGGTGGTAGAGGTAGCGGAGGAAGCAAGTGTTATAACTGTGGAGTGGCTGGCCATTTTGCTAGGGAATGCACTAGCCCAGCTGTGAAGTGAGAAAAGCTTGTTTTTGCTTAATATGGATAAATTTACGTGTTTAACTCATTGGTCCTAATTTTTGTCGTTTTTATTATCCTACATATATAGGTTGATATTCATTAGAGTAGTACTAATTAGTTGTTTTTTTTATTTGCAATCAACTGTTTTTGTTATGGAAAATTTTGATTATTGGTTGCCTTTTTTTTTTTTTTTTGTGTGCAATTTTTGGCTTTATCGGGGGAGTATATTTCAGTTTGGGTTGATGATTTCTGTCCGTTAGTGTTTTGCGTTTCGATTTTCATGCTTTTGCTTTTTGAAAGTCATGGGAAAAGCTGTTCAAATCTAGCAGGATGTTTCACTTCTTAACTTGCTGCATGCTTTATGTCTTAGTGATGATATTTTACCATAGGTCTAGATGAAGATTTTCTTCCACCATTCGGTCCCCGTGACCTATAAGTCATAGGTTCGAGTCGTAGAAACAGTCACTAATACTTATATATTAGGGTATTATGTATACCATTTACTATGCGTGAAAGCGAGAGGCCTTGTACATCGAGCTGCCTTTTTTACTCCTTCTAAGAAAAATGCTCTCCAGAAGTGTGATATTGACTTAACAATTGTAGTGTGATGTATCATATATCGTACATTACATTATCGTTGCATATAGGTTAAATTCTATTATATATCGTTCAGTAAAATTCAAAACTTTGTCAATTAGGAAATTAAAGTTAATAAATGCTTTATTAGACCAAGAATAAAAATTGACTATTAATAGCATAATAATTAGTCGTATGTTTGGCCCATTACTATAATTTGTTGATTAGGAATCAAATTTAACATTCTTAAAAGTTGTAACTTAGTGGCCAAGAATATTTAGATCCAGTTCACTTTGTATATATAACCATGGAAGTAAAAGAATTTAACATGATTTAAAACTTGAATAGTGAGAAAAAAATTGTAAAAAGTTAGCGTGCATTTCCAGGAAATTTCACGTCTTATAACTAAATCAAACTCTGTTCTAGTGAAACATTAAGAGAATATTGCTTATATGTAAAATAAACACAATGGATTATTGCAATAGTCGTATCCAATGGTCAATTTTTTAGAAGTTGGCATTAATGTTCGATGGATATGGAATCATTCTTTGCCAAACAAAAGCAGAATTTAATTTCATTTGGCAATACTATCATAGAAAGCTTCCTACTATATCCATTTTAATCACATTGGCATTAATGTTAATCCTACTTGCACTATCTGTAGAAGTAAACCTGAAACTGTTTAACATATCCTTATGGATTGTATTATTCCTTATAGGTATTGGGGTCAAATTGTTATCAATTTTAGTAATATTATTATTCCCAACATACACCGACTAAATGTGGTTAGAACCAATAATCATAGAATTGACCATGTTATCTTTAACTAGGATGATTTCTACGCTTTCAGCCTTTGGAATCTTTCCAATGAATAGAAAATAATAATATCAACAACCTCACGAATGACCTTTCTCATAATCTTGTTTGCATGAACATAATGTGATGACCCGATAGGTTATTTACAGTTTTAACCTTAAATTTTATTTTTTGAAACCTTAAGTAGCTCATTTTAGCCTATCTAGATTTGCGTGCGCAGTCCGTGTCTCTTCCGGAAGATTTTTACGTGAAAATTTGATAAAAATGTAAAATCGTGCCTTAAAAACTCATTTGATTTGACTTCGGTCAATGTTTTGAGCAAACGGACCCGGATCAGTATTTTGACAGTCCCAATGGGTCCGTATCATGATTTGGGACTTGGGCGTATACCCGGAATCGAAGTCGGAAGTCCCTAGCTTGAATTATGCAATTTATTGAAAACTAGAAGCTTAAATATTTAAAGAATTAATAAGTTTGACCATAGTTTGACTTTATTGCTTTGACGTGATTCGGACGTCCGACTGAAAAATTAAAAGTTCTTAAGTTTCATTGAAAATTTCATTCGTTTTGGTGTCTGATTCGTAGTTCTAAGTATTATTTTAGTATTTTGATCGCGCGAGTGAGTTTGTATGATGTTTTGGACTTGAGTGCATGTTTGGTTTGCAGCCCCCGAGGGCTCGGGTGAGTTTCGGATAGGCTATGGAGTGATTTCGAACTTAGTAGAATGGCTAATGCCTTTTTTATTACTGGTGCTATGATGCAGATCTCGCATTTGTGAGATCTAGCTCGCATTTGCGAGCCTTGCTTCTGTGAACAAGGCTTCGCCTTTGCCAGCGTGGGGTGATTGAGGGACTTCCGCATTTGTGAGGTAAGCGTGTTTATGTGCAATCTTCGCATATGCGAAGGGTGGTCCGCATTTGCGAGGGTGTGGATTCGCACTTGCGACCTCTTTCTCACATTTGCTATGTTCGCAATTGCGAACATAATATCGCAATTGCGACATTTACAGCTGGTAAAAGAAGGGAAAATGGGGTTTTAGCTCATTTTTCCGAATTCTCAACCCTAAAAACTATAGAGGCGATTTGCTCAAGAGATTTTCTTCCTAAATTCATTGGTAAGTGACTCTAATCTACTTTCTTTCAATTACCCATTACATTTCATAAGATTTCAACCTTAAATCTAGGATTTTCATGGTAGAAATTAGGGTCTTGGGTAGAATTAGGGATTTTTCTAAAATTGAGATTTAGACCTCGAATTAAGGTCAGATTCGAATTGAATTGCATAACCGGATTTTGGTCCGAACCTCAAGTTTTGACAAAGCGGGCTCGGGGTTGACTTTTCACTAATGATTTAAATTGAACTTCTTTCAATCATGAGTAGTTTCTAAAGCTTAATTTGAATCATTTGGTTAATATTGCTAGATTTGGTTGGTTTGGAGGCTTGTTCGAAAGGCAAGACCGTGATTAAATTCAGAATGGATTACAGAGTGAGATAAGTGTTGGGTTTAACCTTGATTTGAAGGAATTCGGAATCCTTGAGCTATGTGCTATGTGAAATTCATGTGTAGCGGCGTATATGCGAGGTGATGAGTGTATATACACCGCCAAAATATTTGTTTCCCTTCTTTCCGTATTTCATTAATTGTTTCATTCTATGTCTTAACTGTTATATGCTTTAAATGCTTTCCCTGCCTTTACTTGCTACTTGTCAATTATTATTCCAATTTTAAAAATGTTAGATTCTCCTATTCTCTCATGATTGACTGTTACCTACCTTAATTGACTTACTTGCACCCTTTAATTGTCATTTACTTGACTTATATGACCACTTGATATTAATTATAGTGAATTCTCAATTTGGCACTAGACTTCCTTTCTGGTTCTTCTTCATATTCGTTAATCGTAGAGATTTTTGTGATTTGAGTTGTTAAATCGCACTCATTGATTTATTTTTATTGGTATGGTAGGACCGGGTTGCGTGCCACAACAGGTGGAATAAGGGTGGATTGATATGGTGAAATAAGGGTGAATTTATATTGATACGGTGGGATCGGGTTGCGCGCTGCAACAGGTGAAATAAGGGTGGATTGATATGGTGAAATAAGAGTGAATTACGATATTGATTCCGACTATATGATAGAGTCAACAGGGAATCGGGTCCCGATGGTGGAATTTTCGAATCGTGACAAGTTGGTATCAAAGCACTAGATTACTTAGGTATCATAAGTCACGAGCCAGCTTAATATAGTCTGGAGGATCGGTACAGAGACGTTTGTACTTATCTTCTCAGAGGCTATGGAGTTAGGAAAAAACATATCACTTATTTATTACTCTGTGCGAATTTATTCTATCATTGATGATTGAACCCTCATATTCTTGTTCTCTCGCAGATGGCGAGAACATGCACTGCATCTACAGTTGGACAGCAGCTGGAGTCCTCAGTGGCAGCTCCTACTCGCTGTAGAGGTCGATGTCGAGGTCGCGCCAGAGGCCGAGGTAGAGGAAGGGCTCAGCTTAGATCTCGAGCCGCATCACCCGTAATGGAGCCTCATGTGGATTTTGAGGAGGAGGTTCCAACTCAGACTGTACCCCGTCGGACCAGCTCAGGTCCCAGAGGGGTTCATAGCCTTACCAGTGCTTCAGGACGCTCTAGTCTGTTTGGTGGGCATTATGGAGAGTGTGGTCCAGACCGGCACATTCACGGTAGCACCAGCCTTCTCTCGGGTTGGGGGAGGATCACAGACTCTCGCTACTCACATTCTGGAGTAGGTGGCTCCCCAGTTTCAGACTCCAGCAGCCCCGCCAGTTGGGGTAGTTCAACCGCTTGTTGCGGCACAAGCCGGTGATAGGCCCACTTTGTCTTTTGAGGCTATGTTGAGGTTGGATAAGTTCACCAAGCTCTTTTCTGATCATTTTAGTGGTGCGCCTTCTGAGGACCCACAATATCTGGACTATTGCCACAAGGTGCTGCACAACATGGGTATAGTTGAGACCAATGTGGTCGATTTTGCCGCATTTCAAATGACTGGTTCCCTTCGGAGATGGTGGAGGGCTTATATGTTTCCTAGACCAGCTAGGTCGCCTGGACTTACCTGGGATCAGTTCTCACAGCTATTTCTAGAGAAGTTCATCCTTGTCGCCCTGAGAGAGGAGTATCGCAGGCAGTTTGAGCGTCTCCAGCAAGTATATGACTGTTACCCAGTATGAGACTCGTTTTGTATACCTAGCTCGCCATGCTATTATCTTGATCCCTATGGAGAGGGAGAGAGTGAGGAGATTTATTGATGGGCTCACTTACAATCTCAGGATACAGATGGACAAGGAGAAGGGGAGTGATATTTCCTTTCAGATGACCATAGATATTGCCAGACTAATCAAATTGGTTTGTGCTCAGGAGAGGGGGGCGGTGTCAGATAAGAGACCCCGTCATTTCGGTAGTTTAAGTGGTGCCTCCCAGGCCATTTCATTCAGCGCTTCAGGCATCTTACAATGCTTCAGGGAGTCGCGGTCCTTATGTGCCTTATTCTAGGCAACCAGCCTACAGTGCTACATCAGCTCCTATCAGTGCACCACCGATTCAGAGCTACTACCATGGTTATCCGGCTCATTCGGGCCAGCTTCAGTTTCAGCAACCACATCAACAGGATGTGTGTTCTTAGTGTGGTGGTATTGGGCATATCAAGAGGTCCTATACGAGATTATTGGGCGACATGCCACATTAGAGTTCTCTACCGCCCACTCAGCCAGCCAGGGGCAGGGGTCAGGCAGCCAAATGTGGGGATCAGGCCGTTAGAGGTGGAGGTCAGGCCGTTAAAGGTGGAGGCCAGCCAGCTAGAGACCCTCCCAGGGATGTGGTTCAGAGTAGTGGGGCCCATCCCCGATGCTATGCTTTCCTAGCTAGGCTTGAGGTCGAGTCATCTGACGCCTTTATCACATGTATTTTTCCCATTTTCCATAGAGATGCTTTAGTTCTATTTTATCGGGGATCTACTTACTCCTATGTGTCATCCTATTTTGCTGCATATCTGGTTGCGCCTCGTGATTCTTTGAGTACTCATGTGTAAGTGTCCACGCCTGTAGGAGATTCTACTGTTGTAGATCGTGTCAATCGCTCGTGTGTGGTCACTATTGGGAGTCTTGAGACTAGTGTAGATCTTCTACTTCTTGATATGGTAGATATTAACGTTATCTTAGGTATGGATTGGCTGTCACCTTATCAAGCTATACTGGACTGTCACGCCAAGACGGTAACCTTAGTCGTGCCGGGATTGCCTCAATTAGAATAGAGGGGGACTCCTGGTAATTCTACTAGTAGGGCTATCTCTTACGTGAAGGAACGACGCACGGTCGAGAGGGGATGTCTATCTTATTTGGCTATGTGTGTGATTCTAGTGCGGAGGTTCCTTCCATGGATTCAGTGCCAGTTGTTTGTGAGTTTCCAGAGGTGCTTCGCGCAGACAGGCTGGGATGCCAACCGATAGGGATATTGATTTCTGTATTGATTTGACTCCGGGCACTCAGCCCATTTCTATTCCTCTATACCGTTTGGCACCGCCAGAGTTGAAGGAGTTGAAGTAGCAGTTGCAAGATTTGCTTGATAAGGGCTTCATTAGACCTAGTGTCTCGCCTTGGGGTGCGTCCGTGTTGTTTGTGAAGAAGAAGTATGGGTTGATGAGGATGTGTATAGACTATCGACAGTTGAACAAAGTCACTATCGAGAACAAGTATATGTTGCCGAGTATTGATGACCTATTTAATCAAATTCATGGTGCCAAAGTGTTTTCGAAGATTGATTTGAGGTTTGGCTACCACCAGTTGAGGATTAGGGCATCCGATGTCGCTAAGACGACTTTTCAGACTCTCATTGGGCATTATGAGTTCCCAGTGATGTCATTTGGGTTGACAAATGCCCCAGCGACATTTATGGATTTGATGAATCGGGTGTTCAAGCCCTTCTTGGATTCTTTTGTGATTGTATTATTGATGATATCTTGATCGACTCCTGCAGTCGAGAGGAGCATGAGCAACTTCTTCGGATTGTACTTCAGACTCTGAGAGATATCCAGCTATATGCCAAGTTTTCAAAGTGTGAGTTTTGGTTAGACTCAGTCGCCTTTTTGGGATATGTTGTATCGGCATAGGGCATAAAGGTGGATCCTAAGAAGATTGAGGTAGTTCAGAACTGGCCTAGACCTACTTCAGCTATAGAGATCCGGAGCTTCCTGGGTTTAGTGGGTTATTACCGCCGGTTCATGGATGGGTTTTCATATATAACCGCCCTATTGACCAGATTGACCCAGAAGGGTGCCCCGTTCAGATGGTCAGACGAGTGCGAGTTGAGATTTCAGAAGCTCAAGACTTCTTTGACTACGACGCCAGTGTTGGTGTTGCCCAGCAGTTCAGGATCTTACATGATGTATTTTGATGCATCTCGTATTGGGCTTGATGTAGGGTTGATGCAGGATGGCAGGGTGATTGCATACGCGTCGCGGCAGTTGAAGGTTCATGAGAAGAATTACCATGTTCATAACTTAGAGTTGGTAGCCATTTTTCATGCGCTGAAGATTTGGAGACATTATCTTTACAAGGTGTCGTGCGAGGTATTCACGGATCATCGTAGTCTACAACATTTGTTCAAACAAAAGGATCTCAATTTGAGGAAGAGGAGATGGTTGGAGCTGTTGAAAGACTATGATATCACCATTGTTTATCATCCCGGGAAAGCCAATATGGTGGTTGATGCCTTGAGTAGAACGGTTTTGAGCATGGGAAGCCTTGCGTACGTTCCAGTTGGTGAGAAGCCGCTTGCTGAAGATGTTCAGGCTTTGGCCAATCAGTTCGTGAGGTTAGATGTTTCAGAGCCCAGTCGTGTTTTAGCTTGCACAGTTGCTCGGTCTTCCTTGTATGAGCGCATCAGATAACGTCAGTATGATGATCCTCATTTGCTTGTCCTTAAGGACACGGTGCTGCACGGTGATGCCAAGCAGGTTACCGTTGGAGATGATGGGGTTTTGAGGATGCAAGTCGTATTTGTGTGGCCAATGTAGATGGGCTTCGTGAGTTGATCCTTGAGAAGGCCCACAGTTCCTGGTATTCTATTCATTCGGGTGCCGCCAAGATGTATCAATACTTGCGGCAACATTATTGGTGGAGGAGGATGAAGAAGGATATAGTTGCATATGTAGCTCGGTGTCTAAATTGTCATCAAGTTAAGCACAAACATCAGAGGCCTAGTGGTTTGCTTCAGAAGTTAAAGATTCTTTAGTGGAAGTGGGAGCGTATCACTATGGATTTTGTTGTTGGACTCCCACGGACTCAGAGAAAGTTCGACACGGTATGCGTCATTGTGGACAGGCTGACCAAGTTGGCACATTTCATTCTGGTGGAAGTTACCTATTCTTCAGAGCGGTTAGCTGAGATCCGCATTTGCGAAATCATCCGTCTTCACGGTGTGCCAATCTCTATCATTTCTAATCGAGGTACGTAGTTCACCTCGCACTTCTGGAGGGCCGTACAACGTGAGTTGGTCACGCAAGTTGAGTTGAGCACAACATTTCATCCCCAAATGGATGGATAATCTAAGCGCACGATTCAAATATTGGAGGATATGTTTCTCACCTGCGTTATGGATTTCGGGGGTTCTTGGTATAGTTTCTTGTCGCTTGCGGAGTTTTCCAACAACAACAACTACCATTTGAGCATTCATATGGCTCCCTAAGAGGCATTATACAGGAGGTGATGCTGTTCACTAGTTGGATGGTTAGATCCAGGGGAGACTCGGTTATTGGGTACATATTTGGTACAAGATTCCTTGGATAAGGTCAAGATTATTCAGGATAAACTTCGCACCGCTAAGTCTCGGCAGAAGAGTTATGCCGACCTAAGGTTCGCGATGTTGCATTCATTGTCGGAGAGAGGGTATTGCTCCGAGTTTCATGAGGTTCAGAAAGAAGGGAAAGTTGAGCCCTAGATATATCGGACCCTTTGAGATTCTTCAGAGAGTGTGTGAGGTGGCCTACAAGCTCGCATTTCCACCCAGTTTACCAACAGTTCATCCAGTGTTCCATGTGTCCATGCTTTGGAAGTTAAGGACCCAGCCGGTTGTTTTGAGAACTAAAGCTCTGTTTGGTGGCATAAGGTCTTGAACAACTTCACATTTTGTATATCGACATGCGTGCATGGTTGGGTTCAGTTACTGGATGATCCGGAGTCGAATTGGAAGAAGGATTTTAGTTTTGGAAGCTTAAGCGGTGGAATTTTACCGGAATTGTGACTTTTGTGTAAACGGCCCCGGAGTGAGTTTTGGTTAATGTCAACAGCTCCGTATGGTATTATTGACTTAGGCGCGCGTCCCGAATTGGGTTTGGAGGTCCGTAGAGTAATTTGAGGATATTCGGCAAAAGTTGGAAAATTTGAAGTTTGGGAAATGGAGAAGTTTGACCACAATTGACTTTTTGGGATATCAGGGTCGGAATGTGATTTCGAGAGTTGGAGCAGCTCCGGATGTCAATTGGGGCTTGTCTGCAAAATTTGGCGTCATTCCGGGTTGAATTGATAGGTTTCGGCACGAGTATAGAAATTCTTAGGCTTGAATCGGAGGTTGGTTCTGTGTTTTGATGTTGTTTTGGGGGTTCCGAAGGTTCTACTAAGTTCGTGTATTGGTATGTGACCTGTTGGTATAATTGGTTTAGGTTCCGAGGGGCTCGGGATGATTTCAGATGGTTAACGAGAAGTTTGAAGTTTGAAAATGCAGTTGGTGCTGCTGTTCTGATGTGGCCGCACTTGCGGATAGGGAACCGTAGGTGCAAAAAAGAAGGCGCAAGAGCGAGAGGAATCTGACTGGTAAGCCTCCGAAGGTGCAGAATATTGGAGCGCACGTGTGGTTCACGCAGAAGCAGTTCTTGGACGCAGGAGAGAGAAGAAGCATAGGTGCGGTTGGACTCTCGCACCTGCGGTTGCGCATATGCGGCTAAGTGGTCGCAGGTGCGGATGTCCTGAGCAGATTCTTATAAACGAGGGTTAGCCATTTTCTACACATTTTGAGATTTTGACTTCGGATTTTGGAGCGATTTTATGGGATTTTCAAGCTAATCGAGTGGATAAGTGTTCCTCACCTAGAATTATATATATTCCATGATTTTATCTTTATTTTTGTCACTTAAATTGTGTTTTGGGTTGAGGAAAAATGTTGGTTTTTGAAGAAATTTTCTAAAATGAAAAATCACGATTTGAGGGATGAAATGGTATCGGAATTTGGTAATTTTTGTATGATTGAACTCATATTAGAATGAGTTTTCAGATTTTTTGTAAAATTTGTTGGGTTCCAAGGTGCGGGCCCGGGGGTCGACTTTTGGGTCGCTTTCTAGATTTTTATAACGATCGAAACTTTATTATCCGGAATAGTTCCTTATAAGTTTTATGTGTGCTTTGAAGTTGTTCTAGTTGGATTTGAGCCGTCCGGAGGCATTTTCACCTGAGAAGTCCATTTTAGAGTCCCGGGTTGTCGTCTTTGAGGTAAGTATCTTGCCTAACCTTGTGTGGGGAAATTACTCCTTAGGATTTGAGTCTTTTATGTTGATTGTAGTCCGCGTACGCAAGGTGACGAGCGCGTGCTCGGATTTATTTGTAAAAGGTTGGCCTTTTAGGGTTCTTAGGTCCTTATATTCCCTGTGTGAAGGTGTACTTGTTATGACTGAGTTTCTGATTGCTAGTTTCATCTCTACCTGCTTAAATTAGAATTTCTTGATTTTAGATTCACTTTATTGCTTATTTTACCCTAATTGACTTAACTGAAGATTTTTCCTCTTCAACTGTCATGCAATATTTTTTCATAAACTGCCTATTTAATTGAAATAAATATTATCTCACCCTATAATTGTTTAGCATTAGTTGGAGTTATGATTATCTTTTGCTGCTTACCCTTATTTGAATTGTTGATATCTCTTTTAACTGCACAACCTTAAAAGGAGTTTAGATAACCTATATCGTAGTCGACTTGCCTTTATTTGGAATTTATTTGACTTGTGTTGGCTTCTTATTGTTGACTTGAATTTTGTGGATTCGTTGTTACATCTTGTTTTTCCCTAGTTAAGCGGTTCTCTTTACACTTAGCATTATTTAGCGTGATTATTCCTTGTGAACGAGTTGTGCTTTGTCCTTGTGATTTAAAGTCCTTGTATTGATTTACTCGGCGTGCCTTGTATTAATGTCATTGTTGTTTTGTACTTGATGTGGTCATGTACGAGTTTTATGCGGTGCTATAATTGTTGTCTTTGTTGGTTGCATTGCATATTTAAATTGGCACTATGGACGTATTCCGGGAGATCCCCCTGCACTACATATTTAAATTGGGACTACAGACGTATTTCGGGAGATCCCCCTGTACTGCATATTTATTTTGGGACTACGGACGTATTTCGGGAGATCCTCATGTACTGCATAATTAAATTGGGACTACAGACGTATTCCAGGAGATCCCCCTGTACTGCATATTTAAATTGGGACTACAGACGTATTTCGGGAGATCCCCCTGTACTGCATATTTATTTTGGGACTACGGACGTATTTCGGGAGATCCTCATGTACTGCATAATTAAATTGGGACTACAGACGTATTCCAGGAGATCCCCCTGTACTGCATATTTAAATTGGGACTACAGACGTATTCCGGGAGATCTCCCTGTACTGCATATTTATTTTAGGACTACGGACGTATTCCAGGAGATTCCCCAGCACTGCATATTTGTTCTGGAACTACGGACGTATTCTGGGAGATCCCCTGTATTGTATGATAAATTCGAAACTATGGGACATGATCCCGATAGATTTTATTGAAGAAAACTATGTTTGAAAGACATTTATTTGGAAAGTCCAATTGAAAAGCATTTATCTTCAATAAAACTATATTTGAAGGACATTTCTTTGGAAAAGTATATTTAAAAAGCGTTTATGTTGAAGAAAACTATGTTTGAAGGACATTTTCTTTGGAAAAGTATATTTTAAAATCATTTATCTTGAAGAAAATTATGCTTGAGAGACATTTCTTTGGGAGAGTATATTTCAAAAGAATTTTCCATTAAAGGGATTATACTTAAAGCTTCCAATATACAAACTTGCAGGTGAAATCTTACACTCGAAGATTTTGACCAATTTATTGGGGTTGTTGGCTAAGGCCTGATATGGAAACTATTGCAGTGTTGAGTTACTACTTTCCCTTACTGTATTGTGATTTCCTGATTTGGGCTATGTTCCCGTCCATCCTTTGGTATATTATTTTGGTGATTCGTTGTTGTTTACTGTTTTTCCTTCCTTATTGTAGTTGTTATGTTGTTAGCCATATTGTGTAGATAATAGATAGAGGTTATGCTTCCGTTATTTTCTGTATTTATGCATGTTTAGTTTATTAGACCACTGGGTGTCTTAACTAGTCCTCGTCACTACTTCACCGAGATTAGTCTTGATACTTACTGGGCAACGCTGTGGTGTGCTCATACTACACTTCTGCACATTTTTGTGCAAATTCCAGGTTTTTCGTAGCCGGGCGATTGATAGTTAGCAGCGCGGTTGCTATTGTTGAGACTCAATGTAAAACCGCTACTGCGTTCGCGGGTTTCGGAGTCACCGTCGTATTTTTTTCACACTGTTGTACTTATTTCTGAACAGTGGTATTTAGGAGTTATAGTGTAAACTTCTGTAAAGCTTATGACTTGTACTACCGGGTTTTAGGAATATGTTCATTGTATAAAGAAATCTTTTTCAGAAAATTTTAGATTTTATTTATTATTGTTGTTATTCCATGAATGTTAGGCTTACCTAGTCCTTAAGACTAGGTGCCATCACGATACCCAACGGAGGGGAAATTTGGGTTGTGACAAGTTGGTATCAGAGCTCTAGGTTCATAGGTGCTACGAGTCATGAGCGAGTTTAGTAGAGTCTTGTGGATTGGTACAGAGATGTCTAAACTTATCTTCGATAGGCTATGGAACTATTAGGATAACTTTACTTCCTTCGTTCCTATTGTGCGAGTTTATTGATCTTGAAGCTTGAAAAATATATCATTACATTCTCTCACAGATGGTGAGGACGCGAGCTGCAGATCCTAATGATGTTACCCCCGGAATAGGTGTCACCAGGGGCAGAGGCAGAGGTCGACGAGGGGCACGTGCCGCAGCTAGAGCACCTACCAGAGCAGCAGTTGGGGAGCCTCCATTAGTCCCAGTGGGGGCAGGTACCGGAGGCGCCTGTTATTACCCCCGGACTTTAAGAGACTTTAGCACAGTTTTTAAGCATGTTTGATACATTAACTCAGGTGGGGTTGATTCCTGTTGCACTAGCTACTCACAGACCGGGGGAGGCATTCAGACTCCCACCGCCACACCCCAAAGCAGCGAGATCATGTTGGTCAGGTTCTAGGTGTCATGGCGGCACAGCCTGTGGTCCCAGTTTCGCCCGTGGTTAGGACAGCAACATCTGAGGAAGAACAAGTTAGACTTGAGAGGTACAAAAAGTACCACGCTCTTACCTTCAGTGGATTGGCGACAGATGATGCCCAGGGTTTTCTGGAGGGGTGTCACCGCATTATTCGTACTATGGGTATTGTGGAGACGAGCGGGGTTGCTTTTGTTACATTTCAGCTCAGGGGAGCGGCTTATCAGTGGTGGCGGGCATATGAGTTGGATAGCCCGGCCGAGTCAGCTTCACTTACATGGGGTCAATTTTCATAGATGCTCTTGAGAGAGTTTGTACCTCAGCCCCTATGAGATGCATGGCGCGTTGAGTTTGAGCAGCTGTGCTAGGGCACTATGTTAGTATCAGAGTATGCCATCAGGTTCAGTGATTTGGCCAGACATGCACCTGCCTTAGTCGCTACAGTTAGAGGGCGAGTCTAGAGATTCATTGAAGGGCTCAAGCATGATATTCGGTTCAACATGGCTCGAGAGTTAAAGTCATATGTTTCGTTTCAGCAGGTGGTAGGGATCTCTCGCCGGTTAGAGGGCATGTGGGACCGGGAGCGAGAGGACAGACGAGATCAGGAAAGAGAGTTTATGGAGGCGAGGAGGCCTCGTAGACCGGAGAGATCATCTGGTCCTTATGTTGGAGACAGGGTGCGTCATGGTAGAGGTTTTGTGGTTAGCCAGTTCAGTTTGCACGTCCGGCTTCGCACAGTGTTTCAGGTGCTCATGGGTCTCAGAGTGCTCGTACTGCTCAGTTTCCACAGCCACGTCAGTAGAGAGGTTGATTTGAGTGTGGAGATATCAGCCACATGGTGAGAGATTGTCCCAGGCTCTGGGCAGATGTGTTACAGCGGGGTATTCAGGTGAGTAAGGGGCTCCTAACAGGGGGGCGCGACCCGTTGATGTGTTTCATGTAGTAGGCTGGAGGCCGTTATGCCAGATGTTATCATGCATGTATGTTTTGATCTGTTATAGAGGGGCACCATTCGTATTTCATTATGGTTCTGCTGGTTGGGACGAGTTCCCTTATTTGTGGCTTCATTTATGAGTGAGTTTCATGCCTTGCACCCTATTTTCGTGTTTGCTCCTGTTAGGAGATTCTATGAGTGGTAGCCCGTGCCTATCGTTTGTTTCTATTCATTATTGAGAATTATGAGACTAGTAGTAAATCCCTGTTGTCCAGTACGATATGCTTGATGTGATTCCTGAGTAATTTGGTTACGAGCTGTGATTGGATACCCTATCGAGATGAGAGTTAAGTGAGCGTTACGATTTTATTGGCATAGCTGAATTAGTGGGATATTTCAATTGGTATGATATATTTTCGGTATGTGATTTAGAGTTAAGGGCGAGACCCTCGTGATCTTTTGTGATTCGATATGTTTGGACCGGGATGAGTACCTGTTACAACCCATATTCACGTGCGTTGGCTCATGCAATAAGTTAATCGACGTAAACACGAGAAGAGATTATCTTTGAGATGATAAGAAGTTAATCCTATTGATCTTAAATGATACAAGAGTGTATAAGAGTGATTAACACGTATTAGAAGTTAAACAAATCAAGGATGTTGTAACTCGTATTTTTGGGTAAACCTAGGGGTGCTTGATATTCTCAAGAAGTCGTGTTTTAAGGTATTTGAATCATATAATATCCGTATCATAGTCTTGAAGTCAAACGAGTTATGAAACAAAAGTCGACAAGAGTTGTCGCAACTTAGGTTCATAGTTTTACTTAAACTTTAGGTCAAATGTTATTAAGCTTTTCTCCCAATATACTTGGAATTACAGGGTGATCTATCCACAAAATTAAATATCTATGAGTCTAATTTCCAACGCATTAAACCGCTTATCATTACGACATTGGAGTAGAGAGATATAGACATTTTTGCGAGACTGCACAAGCTGCTAGGTGACAAGTAGGTGGGTCACCTACTTGGTTAAATGATAGCCCAAAAAGAGGCAATTTCGGGTCATCCAAAGAGCCCATTAACTTATCTCCTTCAATATATCCCTCATTATATTTCATAAAAACCAGACCTAAACCCCTGCAAACTTCCTCCCAAAAGTTATCCACAAACCCTAATTGATTTTCCCTCTCTTTCAAGTTCAAATTGGGGGTAAACCCTAGAGTTTGAAGAACCAAGATAAGGGCTGAGTTATCCAGAAAGTAAGGTGAGTTTACTGCTCTCTTTCATCCATTTTTTGTGCTGTAAATTCATGGTAATTCGTTTTATACTTGTAAGAACTCACGGGACAGTGATCGGAAGCCGTGAGTTCGAGTTATTCACTTATAGTGGACTGTTTTGCGGACTGTTTTGTGTTGCTGTTGGGATGCGTGTTTTACTACTATATTGTGGAGTTTTGGAGGAGGAAGGGTGTGGAGAAACACCATATAGATGTAGGGTTGTGGTCTGTTCGTTCGTCGTAACATTTCCGGGTCGTTTGACACGACTACGGTGGTCGTCTTATGTATGAAGTTATTAGGTTGTGTGTGGACTGTTTTGGGAGGCTCAATTTGATTATTATTGTTGTTGTTTGGGCTGTTTGGTGATTGTTTTGAATTGTGTGAAGTCATATATATAAGGGAGGTGTTGTCTTTTTCATCGTAAAATAGGTTGTGGTCGATACACAATAGTTATGACGCTTAAATGATAATGATAGTGTCGTTTCTCTTATTGTATACTAAGGAGTCGTGACAATTGCATAGCTTGAGATTGGGGAAGTATATACAAGGTATGTGAGGCTATCCCTTTCCTTCTTTTGCACGACTCCGATTGTACATAATGCAATGAACGAGCTTCCAAAGATACTCTACTCTTAGAAGCTAGCAGTACTTACATTGTTTCCCTTCTTATGGAACAATTGATGTTGAGGTTGCTCCTCTTATTCTTATGTTATCAATGTTGTTGGTACTTCCTGATTCTTATAATATTCTTTATGAAGAGTTAATCCTAATAATGTGTACGGAGAATATCGACCTTACGTCACTCCGAAATATTCAGAACATGATTCCAATAAGTCCTACATGCATTATATATATGTATCCATTTTACTCTACCGAGCCGCACTATAGTCGGCCGGGTATGGCACCTATTGTGCAACCAGTGGTCAGTTGGGTTTACCGAGTCCTCTTTGAGGTCGGGTATGATATGATGATGATGATGCCCACAGAGGCGGAAGTTGATACGATAATGATGATGCCCACAGAGGCAGATGTTCTTAAAAGATTATGTGTATATATGTATCGTGCATTTCATGTTACTGTCTCTTAGAAGCACTGGGATGTTACATGTTGTATCTTCTCTACCTCTCTTTACATTATTGTTCATATTTATATTGACCTGCCTTACATACTCAGTACATTATTCGTACTGACGTCCTTTTTATTTGTGGACGTTGCATGTCATGCTGCAGGTCCTGATAGACAGGTAGACGTAGTTCCCCCACCACAGGAGGCTTTCCAGTTCAGCGGTTATAGGCGAGATCCCTTCTCCGGACTTGCCGTGGTCTTGGTATGCATTTTTGGTTATAGATATTATGGGTATGTCGGGGCCATGTTCCGACTATGTTGCATTACTTATGCTCTTTTAGAGCTCATAGACAGGTGTCGGCTTATGTATAGTTTGGTATGCCTTGTCGGATGATTTTTGTTGTATAGCCTTTCATGGAAGCGTGGTAGCTCCTAACTTATATGTAGTTTCTTGGCAGTCTTGTTATCCCATGTTATCCATGTTCATTCCATTATCTATCATTTTTTGGTGTTCATAATCCATATCTACCACTTATATTGATCTCGTTGGCCCTTAAAGATAATAAGAAGATTAGATAAAATGTACGTTGGTGCTTGGCAAGTATGGCCCGGGTACTAGTCATGATCCTCCAGTTTGGGTCGTGACAGTACCGCGGTGGAAATTATATCAGGATGGGATCCTTATGATTTGTTTATATGCTTTCATTCTTTCCTTGTTATATTGATTGTGGGTCAGTACTGATAGAGAGTAGTGTTTGTCGGCCTTGTTTGATAGTTTCCTTATGTGTTCTCTTTTTTCATATTCAGTCATTTTCGTTTTGTGCTTCTTCAGTTTTAGCTTGCGGGGTGTGTGCCTGGTAGTGTTAGTTGTGGCTTGGTGATTCAGGTGTCTAATAATGAGGTTTTCATGTTTCTTGCATTATTATCAGTGTGATGGAGGTTTGAAACAAAGTTCTATCGAATATGAGGCTAATTGCCGATGCTGGATCGATTTCGGGTAGCTATTGTGATCAGAAGTGTTATTAAGGGCCTATGTGTGGTGTTTTCTATTGTGTAGTCATACCGTGTGGGTGTAAGCATGAGTTGATGTAGCTGGTTGAGACAGATACCGGGTATGGATTTAGAATTGGGTCTTTTGGAAATGAATAGAAGGTGAAGAATCGAGGTATGAGGCTTATCGGTGGTGGTTGTTGATACCCAATTTTTCCTCAAAATATTTTAAAATTTTCATATATAGCTTCAAAATCATGTATCAATAGCAATTGATATTTTTCAACAATTTTCCTATATTTGTATTAATCTATCCATCATTTTATTGCCAATAAATAATTATAAAATTATATTACAAATGATTTCAAAAGCATTTCTTGGTTTCATTAATTGTTTTTGGTCCTATTAAGACCAAATTATTTCATAATTAGCCAAATTGGAATATTTTGGCTATAATTGCAATAACTTTGCAATTATAGCCCAATCATACGATTTTATACTGTTTTTATCCAGAAATTAATCATTTGTATTTTTAAAATACTAAGTAATCATCTTAATGATTTTCTACGCATGAAATTCATTTTTATAGTTAACAGCTAGTTTTATAAATTATTTTAATTAATTTACATTGGGTGTTTAACAAATGGCCCCATTTATTTCAATTATAGCCAGCCCAAAACGCCTAACTACACTACCCAAGACCCCAGGCCCAAATCTTAATACTACCCGACCCAAATCCGCCCAATTCCTGGCCGTTGATCATTTTTTATCAAGAGTCCTGTTTATTTCCTTCCTAATTTAACCTAACGACTACCCCCCCCCCCAAACCCCTCATTCCCCCCTCACACCCTCCGCCGTCACACTCCTTCTCTTCCAAACTCTCTCTGCCCTAACCCTAATCTCCCCTCGTCGTTGCTTGCTCGCCGTCAACTATGGTGGCTCACCACCACTCCCAACCTTAACGGCTCTTCTATGACCGGGATTTCTACTGTCTTTGAGGTCTTCAAAGGACCGGTGGCTGGTCCACTCACACCCTGGCCTGTCCTCACCATCCTCATGCCACTATGGCTCGTTTTGAGTAAGATCGTCCTATTTCTTGGCTAAAACTATGGGTTCTAAGCCGATATCTCTCATTTCTGGGTTATTTTCTAGAAACCCTAATTTCATCTCTTAACTCTTTAGATCTGTAACAGATCTGAGAATATTTGAACTATTTTCGTTTGTTTTTTTTATGAAAACCTTCCGATTTTCAAAGCGTCGCTTCATTTTCCTAATTATGGTTCTGGAACTTTTCTTCGAAATGATTTTCTCTGATTTTTAAGTGTTATTCTCTGATTCTTATGTGTTTTGTTAAGATCTCCCTTAACCCTAGCTAGTTATGTTGAAAACCCCTAATTTTTTTAGCATTAGGTTTTGATTCTGAGTTCGTCCTTGCTGTTGTTCATTTGATTTTTGTCGTGTGTTTGATTCTCATGAATGCTACTTCGTTTAATTAGAGTTTTGTGATTTTTTTTACCCTATTGTGCCCTATTAGGGTTTCAGACATGATTCCTTTTGTTTATGCTCTGTTTATTTTGTTTATTCATGGAAGTTTATATTATTCCCCCTTAAAATCAGTACTATTTTTCGATTCTTGAATCCTTGATTTACTGTGTTGATTCTCCTATACTGATTTCCGGCTATTTTCCTATTTTCACAACCTTTAAAGTATTTCTTGCCTTATTATGTGATTAACTGTATTATTTACTGATTATTAATGCTATTTCCTTAATTAGACCTTTGTGTATCTATCCCTAATTACCTATTATGTACCTATACTTTTTAAATTCTTTCCTTAATTGTTACATGCTCTTTACCGTTGGTAAATTACTCCCTTAATTAAGGGAAGACTTGGCTGATTTTACTCTTAACTGATTCTGTAGTTCTACAATTACTGAACAATTGATTCTTCCCTTATTTACCTATCTTTCAACTGCTATATATTTATACACTCTTCTACTCTCAATTAACACACGAACACATTAGTTCAAAAACTCTCTCTCAGACTCAAAGCTTTTCTTCTCTCTTTCTTTCTTTGTTACTTACTATTGTTCTGAATTAGCCGGCTGCAAGCCAAGGCTAATTATTCTTCTCTCCTACCCTTCACTTTTGTGTTTATTGTCCCTTTACTGGTATGCTCTGATTTTCAATTTAAGTCCCAAAACCAATATGTTTCTGATCTGTTTCTATCTATGTTTTATTGTTCAACATGTAATTGACATGTCTACATCATTGTTCATCTAGCATATTATGTTATGTCCCACTCCCCCTTAGGATCAGTATGCTTATGAATATGTTACCCCCTTGTAGTAGGTCCCAATGTGACTCTGTTCTATCTTATGTTTACCTGGTTTCTAGTATGGACCTTTCTTTGCAAAGCAATTTGTATCCTAAGTTGTCTGATTTTGTGTTGATTCTGAAATTCATGTTGTATTGATACAATTAGCTATCCCCTAATCCCCATAAACCCCCTACAAGAACGTCTATGCTCCTGTATACTATGTGCTTTATGTGTCCCCAATTCCCATCACCCCTGTATGAAGGACTATGATTTGAATGTGCCGAATTTATTTGTGCTGTGATTAGTCTACTGTTTGTTAATTGTCCTACTCTTGTCAAAAAACTATTTTTTTTACTAAACAACTCTCCTATTTTATAAAACTGTTTCAACTAAGTCTTTTTCAAACACTGTCTTTCTTATTAAAACCTTTTCAAAACTATGTCAAGCACTCTCACTCTACTCTTAGGTCCTTAGGTTCTTCACCTCCAGTGTATGACTACCTTGGGATTCCTGTGAGATCTCTCTGAACTCTGATGCATTGGGGGCTGGCCCTTCCACACTACACTTACTCATGGTTATGAAATTTGGGTGTGAGCATTGCCCGGGATCCCTTGAGGTCCTTAGGGAACTCTGACACACCCCGATATGAGAAAGGCTATGAAACATTTGGGCACTTGAGGTTCTGGGAATCTGGGCCTATTTTTCAGGCTCCCTATAGTTTAACTTCTTCTTTTCCTTTATCTATTTATGTAATTTACTCGGTTGGTCTGTAATAGTTATTTGTAAATGAATACTGGGGGATGGCTAGTGAAATGGGGATATAGCTTTATGATCTTATCAATGCCACTGGGTAGAAATCATGCCTTAAGCTTTACATTGTTTCTATATTTGCATTAGAATCCATGTTTTAGGACCAGCATGTCCATTTAAGCCATGCCAAGCATGCACTAGATACCATGTTCCTAGGATTTCATGTCTACTACTTCAGCATCTCATCCATGCTTTATGTTTATCGCTTAGAAATCCTGCTCCTAGGACAATAAACAACGTTAACATAAAAGATGTTACTCTTATGCATTCAAAATCATGTCCCAATCATCCTGTAACTCTTTGTGCATTTTAGAAATCATGCCTTTAGGAATTCTGTGTAGCCTGAAACTATGTCTTGACCATCCTGCATTTATATGTGCATATTAGATACCATGCTCTAGAATTTCGTTTACATTTGCTTAACCACACCTAGTTTACTACTGACTCACGAAAAAGGTAGAAACAATGTCACGTCTAATTGTCTTGTTCTTAATAAAACTAGTAACAATATCTGCATAATCGTATCACCTAGAACAGCATGCTTTTAGGTAAAACAACTTCCGAATTTTTTTTTAAATTCTGGTAATTACCACACACAACCCCACGCCTAGGAAAGCCTTAGGTAATCAATCTCTTTAAAAGCTGGAACACTGTTGGGTTGTGTTTACTGTCTAAAGGCTAACGGGCTTAAAATCAGTAGGAAAACTGATTAGGTCCTTGTTATTGAGTTTATAAATAAATCTGCATACTTTTGTGCATTGATATTCACTTAGATATCATGTTTTAGGATCCTGCTTAATAATACTGCCCTCGTTTGTGTTTGAGACGTGCTGTTTACATGCAATATTTGTGGAGGTAAACCTGAGCCTCTTAATTGCTTCTTTCCTGCTTTTATCTGCTAAAGTCCTATTTGTTCTTGCCTGTCACCTAGTATTTTCTCCTTTTAAACCTTAGGGGTCTGTCTAGAGCTGCCTATAGGTAGAGGTCATAATCTCCTCCAGGACCATTAAGAAGGGACGGGTAACAGCACACATAAAGGTCGTTAAATAAACTCGCTTAATAACCACTAAGGGGTGGGAAGGGTAGACATGGATATGATATCCGGTGCGCTAATGCAACGTGTAGCCCCTCATTGGGGAGTGATTACCGGGCATTGCACTGATGTGATCCTATAGGATAATTAACCTAGGACCCCCTATCCCTTACATATGTGTGTTTAGATCATAACTCTTTAAAAACCTTATATGTGTGCCTAGACTCTAAATCTTTTAAACTTTAGCACATATGTGCGCTTAGACTGCGAATCTTCTCAAAAACCGTTATTTATTTACCTATGTGTTTTGTGCTACCTGTTTTAAAATTCACAAAGCTTGTTTGGCCGGGAACCACAGTTGTGGACTTCGAGGGGTGCCTAACACCTCCCCCTTGAAGTAATTTCAAGCCCTTACCCTATCTCTGGTTATCTAACCTGTGTTTGTAAATAACCTTTATTAGGTGCCCTAACGCACCTTAAAATTTTTAGGTGGCGACCCTTCAATTCCTTATCCCTTTCCTAAAAGGAAACGAGTTGTCCCGATAATGTCGAATACCCTAACAGATCCGAAAGGGGAGGAAAGAGGGGGGCCCGACAGTGGTAGAAAGGCTAACTGCAGTTAAGATGGTGTCGTCAGGCTTACGTAGGTTGGGGTGACGTGGAATCACCCACGGGTATATAATGGAAGTGCGCATTCAGTGACTTGAAGGTTTTGAGGCGATTCTTGGCACGTTCGAGGACGAACGTTTGTTTTAAGAGGGGGAGAATGTAACGATCCGGCCGATCGTTTTGAGAATTAAAGCTCTGTTCGGTGGCATAAGGTCTTGAACATCTTCACATTATATATATCGACTTGCGTTCATGGTTGAATGCAGTTACTAGATGATCCGGAGTCGAATTGGAAGAAGGATTTTAGTTTTGGAAGCTTAAGTGGTGGAATTTGACCGGAATACTGATTTTTGTGTAAATGGCCCCGGAATAAGTTTTGGGTAATATCAACAGCTCTGTATGGTGATTTTGGACTTAGGCGCGCATCCGGAATTAGGTTTGGAGGTCCATAGAGTAATTTGAGGCAATTCGGCGGAAGTTGGAAAATTTGAAGTTTGGGAAATGGGAAAGTTTGACCACAGTTGACTTTTTGGGATATCGGGGTCGGAATGCGATTCTGAGAGTTGGAGCAGCTCCGGATGTCAATTAGGACTTTTCTACAAAATTTGGCGTCTTTCCGGGTTGAATTGATAGGTTTCAGCACGAGTTTAGAAATTTTTAGGCCTGAATTCGAGGTTAATTCGGTGTTTTGATGTTGTTTTGGGGGTTTTGAAGGTTCGACTAAGTTCATGTATTGGTATGTGACCTATTGGTGTAATTGGTTGAGGTCCCAAGGAGCTCGGGATGATTTCAAATGGTTAACGGGAAGTTTGAAGTTTGAAAATGTAGCTGGTGCTACTGTTCTGGTGTGGTCGCACCTGCGGATAGGGAACCGCAGGTGCGAGCTTCGCAGGTGCAAAAAAGAAGGCACATGTGCGAGAGGAAGCAGACTGGGCAGCCTCCGCAGATGCGGAATATTGGAGCGCACGTGCAATTCACGCAGAAGCGGTTCTTGGGCGCAGGAGCGAGAAGGAGCGCAGGTGCGCTTGGACTCGCGCACCTGCGGTTGCACAGATGCGGCTAAGTGGTCGCATGTGCAGATGTCCTGGGCAGATTCTTATAAATGAGGGTTAGACATTTTCTTCACATTTTGAGCTTTGGACTTCGGATTTGGTAGCGATTTTTGGGGATTTTCAAGCTAATAGAGTGGTAAGTGTTCCTCACCTAGAATTATATATATTCCATGATTTTATCTTTGTTTTTGTCATTTAAATTGTGTTTTGGGTTGGGGAAAAATGTTGGTTTTTGAAGAAATTTTCTAGAATGAAAAATCATGATTTGAGGGACAAAATGGTATCGGAATTTGGTAATTTTTGTATGGTTGAACTGATATTGGAATGGGTGTTCAGATTTTTTGTAAAATTTGTCGGGTTACATGGTGCGGGTCCGGGGGTCGACATTGTGAGCATGTAATTTTTAACCTACTATATATTCCTACAAAATTCAATAAATTAATTAGTCTTATAAACATTTGTTGAATTTCAATGTCTGTGTGCGAATTATTTGCATTACACAAATCATAATTTGTCTTTTAGAATTCATAAATGATTTAAAGTTGCATGATTCGGTGCATAACTTCAATCATTCTATTGGAAAATTACGGAAAATTATTCTTCAAATAATTACAATTGTTAACTAGAAATTTCACCTTTTAATTTACTCATTAATTAAAATTTAAGCTAGAGTTAGAGATAATTAATATATTACTTGTAATTTATTGAAATAAATAACAACAAAAATGTTGATTATTTGACACAATGTAGATTTAATGATTAATTTATTCATTTTTTCTAACAAAATTGTGAAATTTATTCCTTAAATGACATGAATATTAAATTAAATGGTATTACTTTTAATTATACAAAGACTAAGTTAGAATTAATTACGATATTTTTGTTGAGTTTTGATTTAATTCAAATTAATTAATTAGTTTAGATTAGCTAAGAAGGGGAGTAAAATCGGACCTGGGCCAAAATTACCTAGGCCCAAACCCCTTCTATATACACAAACACACCCAATCCAAGACCTTAAACCCGGCCTGCCCCAGCCATAAATCAAACGACCCCGTTTTGTACCCCTCCAATCCTAGCCATTGGATCGATTTGATCCAATGGCTCCCGAACTCATCCTTTTACACCTATATAACTGTCTTAACCCCTACCACCCCCCCTCAGAACCCGTCTACCCTAACCCCCTCATCTCCCTATCTTTCTCTTCACCCTCTCTCACTCTTTGCTACCAACCACCCTATTCCGCCGACCGGAAACCGCACACCGGCGGCGGAACCACACCAAGCTGCCTCAAAATTTTACTAGATGATCTCCTCCTCCCCTTCAACCACATCTTACCCTCAATTCCCCTAAAAACCTGCCCAAAATTCCTTAATTTTAGATCTAAAAATCAGAAACCCTAAAAATCCAACTCCGGCCGATTTCGAGAAAATCAACGACTCAAACCTACATGAGTCGATAGCCCTTGGTAAGGGCTATTGATTCATGTGGGTTTGGCACGTTTCCAAACCCCACCGGAATCCGGCCAAATCTCTCCTAAACTAACCGGTGCCCCTTTGAAACTTTATTTTTTCTTTTTATTTTTACTTGTTTGAACATAATTCTGAAATCACTGACTTAGTTTCTTAATTTTAGATTTCTAGTTTCTGACTTTTTTTTTACGAATTGATTTATATGTTTCTTTCTTTGATGTTGAATGTTGTTTTGAATCTCATTATAGGTTTAGTTATTAATTCTTGCATGACTTGATTAATATTAGCTTACAATCTAGGTTTTCCAGTTTTCCCTTTTGACTAATTTTGATTTTTTATAATTTATGTGTTAATTAATGGACACTTTAGATTAAACCTCGTGCTTAGGTTTATTTAAAGTGATAATTTAGGTTAACCCTAATTTATTACTTAATCCCAAACTAATTAGTCTAGGATTTCATATACCTTCCCTAATTTGTGTTCTTCATTTCTCGTCGATTGTTATCTTAGAAATCAGTATATATGACTAATTCATGATTCTATCACTTAATTGATTCTAAAGCTTAGTTTAGGATTCGTATTGTTTTCTTGAATACTTACTCTCCTGAAGTGTAATTAGTCATGCATGCTTTAGACTGTTTGAAATTAATTGATCCTTGATTATTTTTCCATAGTCATGTAATGTCTAATAATTGATCAGGCCAAATTAATCGTGAACACTACGATTATTAGAATCACACTGGTTTCAAAAATAGGTGCTCAAAGTCTAATTACTGATTCTAAGTTTGAGTCTTAGGATTCTGATTTGGTTTGATTAATAAAAGGTTAGTTCTACATAACTAATTAGCCTAGGCTTATGTTGGAGCTAAAACCCCAATTAGGATAACTAAGTCTAATGGCTTAACTAATTGAATTATTTGAACTAACTAATCTAAGTCCTAAAATAAATTCAATGAAGATTTAACTAATTATCTTAGGTAGATCTATTCAACCTCACTTTTAAAGAGGCTTAAGCTTTCCACCTCTTCATTTAGTTTAATCACTCAATTAGGACAAAATTAGGCAGCTTAACGAATAACACAACCTTTAAATACTAAAAGGGTAATTGCAAGTGTAGTTTAGGAATTACAACTGAAGAATGTTGGGTATAACAACCTAAAAAACTTCTAGAATTAGGAAAATATCATAAAAATCAGATTCTTTAAGGGTAAAACAGTAGCTTTAAAAGGGAATAAGGGCTGGAATTAATAGAATATTCTGGAAGAAGGTACAACTGTCCAAAAGAATAACGTCTGACAGTTGTACCTGTACTATTTCAGCCTAATAGGATTACGAATATCCTCTAAAGATGCTACTCTTAATTTCCCTATATATAGACTAGGATATTCAGCCTAAAGGGGACTTTTTTTTTTGGGAAAAACTTTAGACACTCTGAAAAAGACTCTCTTCTAGCTGCTGAAAAAAACATAAATACTTTCCATTCGAAAACAAAAGGTTCCCAAAAAGAAAAGTATTATTTGAAAAAGAAAAAATCTGATTTCCTTTTTGAAAACAAGTCCACAACTAAATGGCCTAGCCCAGCTTCTATCTTCTCTTTTTTTCTCGATTTCTAATTTCTGAAAGTTTTCTTCAAACATTCATACTCAGAGATTTCTGGGTTAATTCTTGCTGGACTGTTTGGTTTTGTCCCTGGGTTTTCTGTTTGCTGCTGCTGAATTCTCTTCCTTCTTGCTGATTGTTGTTCATACTTGACCTTTATTTGGTCAAGTCTTTTTGCTGTTTTTCTTCCTCTTTAAAGGTATGTAACAGTGAACCTTTAGATAAAATTAATTGTGCTGAAATTGTTGATTAGTGTTGTGTTTATGTTAAGCTTGCATGAATCTGAATCTTCCTCTCCTCCATTCTTGATATAAAAACTGAAGTAAGGTTACTATTATTTGAATGTATGTATGTAATTCCTGGAATTAGTTTGATTATTTGTTAAGTTTCTGTCAATACATTTAGCACTCAGTAGTTAGATGTTAATTTTATGTTTAGCATATTAAGGTAATTTGCACTAGGGTATATTAGTTTGATTCCTCAATAATCAAACCAACCCCATGATGAGTGCACAAACCTTATCATGGTTGGCTAAAGTTTACCCCTCAAAAGGGTACAAAGTATGTAGTTAAAAAGGCATTAGAGTTGAGGAATCTGAACCTCTAAATGGTCAGGTTCATCCTCTAAAATGCCTAAATAATCAAAGTTTCTATATAGTTTAGAATTATGTTAGTAGTAGCACTAGGGTAGATGAATCTGACTCCGTAATAGTCAAATTCACCCCCTTGATAGTGCCTAAACAGTAGCTTAGGGTGCTGAAAATCACCCTTTACGGATATAAAGTGGATAATCAAAGGCTCCTTAGAGGAAAGAATCTGAATCCTTTATGATCAGATTTATCCTCTTAAAAATGCCTAAATAACCCAGTTAATGAATTAATATAGACTGAAGGTAAAAAGTATGAAAATGACATTCCGTATTTGAGTTGATCCTTTTATGATCATATTCACACTAAGAAAGTACATAAATAATTCTGCCAGATAGTATGGTTTAAACACACACAATATCATGACTAAAACTGACCTCTTCATGGTCAGTTTGGTTTTGGTAGTTGCACAATACCTAAATTATATCGAGGGTGTTCTACATATTACAAAGAGAAGGCTCAAACGTAAGGCCTCAAGGGAGTTTCGAGTCAGCAAAATTAGTCAAAATTTTCATTCTAGTTTTCTTTCTTCTGGAAAATGTACCTTGATAGTAGTAGTCAAGCTGTAATTTATTTTCAGAACTGTTGTAATATAAGACTGGACATTATATTTGTAATATATGGAAATGTGTGTATTTAGTTTCAGATTTTAAACTAGATTCGAACAGACACTTTTAGACAGTTTAACATTTGAAAATGGGCCCAACTATGCTAGATTCGTCCAAGTCCACTGGACTCGAATGGGAACAGTCAAAAGCCGTAGGCAATACCCTGGTTGAACGTGAAAGGGTTCCAATATGTAGTTATCTTAAATGATTTTTTGTTTGCAAACGTAATTACGAGATGCTATAAGTTGGGATATTCAGATTGGCAAGATTTTGGTCGTTAAAGAATCTGTTTTCCACAGTTTTCCTTACCTATTGATTTTGTAAGAACAATTGTTTTAGCCCGGACTGAATTTCGCAAATTTATACAAAAATATAAACTTGCTGTTCAAAAATGCTCTCAAATAGGAGTCAGCATGTATAAATTGGTAGGAGTCAGCGTGTATAAATTATGAAATGAACAACATGAATTTAGGTTGTTTTCTGAAATTGGTAAAAAACATTCAGCCAAAAAATGTTCTGTTGCAATTAAACACGTCAATTTGGCTTCTTAGGAACATGCTACTTGTGAACTTTAGATCTCTTTTCATTAATGCATGCCTTAAATTATTTTTCTTAGCTTTACTTCTTATTACAAAATAGCCAAATTAGGATTGGCCAAAAAGAGTTGAAATAATCTTGGGCTAAAAATGGCCATAGCCCAAACATCTTATCCTTTAGACTAAGTGAATTTAGGCTCAAACAATCTTCCACATATCCTTTAGGTTGAAAAATACATCTTTAGGTTGAAATTTGGAAAAGAATCAACTATTATCTCAAATTACCATAAACTACACTCGGGAGTGGCAACTCATGCCCCCGACCCTCACTCCAAACAACTAAATAAGACGCATATAGCAACCACTGGTGCATTTCATGTGACGTGATTACCATGTGTTCAAAAACAACAAGTGTACGTCATCGTAACTTGTCCAAGATAAATCCATAAAACGGCCTAAGTGATGTTAAAACTAAAATGTTCCTTCAAATAGAAAACATAAAGAATAATCAAACATCACCTCAAAAAGGCACTATAAAACTGTCATGACCATAGTCTTGACTACGTAATCTACACGCGGGTGCGACAACTCATGTCCCCGTCTTCAACTTTAAACTAATAAAAATCACATGTTGTAATTACGGGTGCATTTCATGTGGCGTAATTGCAATATGTCGAAAAACAAACAAGTGCACGCCATCGTGACTTGTTTCAAGATAAATCCATAAATACTAAAAGCGGCTAAAAGTAAAAATGGCTAAAAAGCACAATAGGTTTAAAATAATATAAATAATTAGATAATTAGGCCAAATATTAATAGTTAAGCGACCTTGCTAGAACCACAAAATTCGGGAGTGCCTAACACCTTCTCCCGGGTTAACAGAATTCCTTACTCAAATTTCTGGTCGCGGACAAATCAAAACAGAGTCAAAATTTTCTCAGTTTGGGATTTTAAAACAAAACGGTGTCCCGGAGCATCGTCAAAAATGTGGGTGGCGACTCTGAAATAATAATAAGTCCCAAAACCGAATAATATCACTTTAATTGGAAAAACTCCCTTATCACCCTCATCGGTGAGAAAGGAGGTGTGACAGCTCTGGCGACTCTGGTGGGGATAAGACAACCCATAATCTCTGGTTCAGGGTTAAAGAATTCGAGCTTAGAATTGCTGTTATATTTGGCTTTCTTTATTACCTGATTTTTACGTGTTTAAACCTGATGTGCTAATTGCCATATTTACCGCTTTGATATTTATCAAAATTGCATATAAATTGTGCCAAAACCCTTCTTCTCTCTGAGTCTTCTAAATCATCTGGGAAGTGTGCACTTCGTGTGACTTCTTTTCTGTTAGAGTCATCCAAATTTTAGAACGAGGTACGGACAAGTTGCAAAGCCGGTGAAGCTTTTGTATTCCCGGTACGCTGCGCCGACCTCGGCTCGAGCTGTCCGCTCGGGTTAGCCTGGTCTAGAACAAAACCCCAGGATTTAAACATAGAATAACATAGCCTCATGCCGGATCCTTAGTAGGAACGATTATCTGCATCATGTGCATTTGACTTAGGGGACTCAACACAGGGGTTGGGTCCGTCTAGGACAGGTGTACCCGAAATGAAAGACTACCCTGATGCATCTTACCTGCTTCGTATGCATTTATTTTTTTCAGTTTGTGTATTGACCGGCTAAAATTAAAAAAAAACGAACAGAAAAACCAAGAGTGAGGTAGGATAGAAAATTCATCCTGTTTTTAAAAATCCCCGTATTTATCCCGAAACTCTGCCAAAATTTCTGGGAAAAAAAATAATATTCCAAAACAAAATGAGTGGGGGTATATTTTTCAGTCAGGATTTTTTTTCCGAACTATGCATTGTTTGATTCTCGGGGGTGTGGGATACGTAGGAAACCCTCATCGGGTCAACTCTATTTTTTTAAAATCAAAGGATATAGCCCTAAATAAAATTGGGCGACGCCATTATAGCCTGATTGCCCAAGTGGGGCACCGGAAGGCCATTTTTGCAAAAGTGGCCGCCTGTGGTTTGTCTTTAAATTTCGACCCAATTCGCAAACACAGCCTTAAAAAACTTCCTATCCGAAGTATTGAAGGGCCATATTTGCAAATATGGTCCATTTTTCTTTATTACAAAACCCTTTGCAAAAATAACACTTTTCAAATTTTTTATGTTGTTTTAATCAAAAAACGAATGTGCAGGATGAATATAGTTGAAAACATTCCCTTCAGGGCAGTCGAGGAAATCCCTCTAGGACTCCATATGTGGTGGAGCGACTTGGGGGAAGCTAGTAGAAAGTCTGTTATGAAAGCTTTAGGGGGACTTACTGGTCTTTTAAAAATCAAGCCGAGGTTGGACATCGTCGAGGCTCCAGTACCGTTTGGGATCCCGCCCACAACGTGTTCCACTTTTCAGATTTTGAATTGACGCCCACGCTAGAGGAAATAGCAGGGTATGTTGGTCTCAATGACAATCTTAGAAGTCGGTACCCAGTGGCACCCAGGCGGTGACCCCACATAAGTTTTTGGATATGTTGAACATTAGTCGGGACGTCCAAGACCCACACCTATCCAAAGGTTTCTGCACTTTCTATTTTCTTTACAGACGTTATGGAGATCCCCAGGGTTATGAGGCTAACAAAACTGGTCTAACTCACAAAGATCAGGCTAAATGGGAAGCCTGCCGGGGACTAGCTTTTGTGGTAGCATTCTTGGGCACCTTCATTTGCCCAAGAAGTGACGGATGCATAGATATCGGGCTTATGGGAATGCCAGATTTCATGATGAAAAAATCCAATGGCACACTTATACCGATGGTCTTAGCCGAGATTTACCGTGCTCTGACGTTTTGCCAATCTGGGGGAAAGTTCTTTGAGGGGCAACCTGCTTCTGCAAATCTGGCTGATCGAGAACCTCTGTCACCGCCCAGGCTACATGAACTACGGCTTAACCGGTTTGAATTATATCGAGGAACATGGTACTCGGGTAAAGGGCCACAAATTTCCTGAGGGCACGGAAGCCTGGCACTCATACTTAAGTTCACTGACTGCCGACCAAATCGAGTGGATGTTCGGGTGGCTCCCTGTTAGCGAGGTTATCAATATGTCTGCTGAGGTTTTCTATCTCCTGTTAATGGGCCTGCGAAGCATTCAGCCATATGCCCCACACCGGGTCTTACGCCATTTGGGGAGACAACAGGGTGTTCCCCATGACGAGGATTAAGCCGACAATCCATTGAGTTATGCCCGAGAGATGCATTTCCTGAAGGCAGGGTCCGTCAAATCTGGAATGAGTGCAGGTTTTTAGAACCTCAAACTCGGGTGAGAAATTTATCTAAAGGGGAAGTGGAGCCCGCCTACACTTCTTGGTATGGCATAAAGAGGCAGGGAGCATCAAGAGCAAGAACGACCCACAAAGAGACCCCACGTGCAACAATTCACCGAGAAAACACAAGAGCATTGGGCTTGGTTAGAAAAGGAAAACAGCTACAAAGCCACCATAAGCAAGTTTGAAGCCTAGGTCAGGGAAATCAAGTTTGAAAACGTTCTACATACTGCCACAATTAAAGGGGAGAAAAATAGATTAGCCCAAGAAAATGAAGTTCTTCGGGCCCAGATACAGGAATTAAAAACAGCTGCTGAGAACCCAGAGAGAAGCAGAACTGATGAAAGGCTTATCAACAGCCTGAGGCATAAAATGTGCAGCTATGGGAATGATCTAGACAAAGCTGAAGAAGAACTGGCCGGAGTTCGGGCAAGATTAACAAGAAGTGCAGAGGAAAGAACAGAGTTTGTCCAGAGACTAAAAAGGAAATATGACCAGGAAGTCATAGGCTAGAAGGAAAAGTTGGCCGTCCTCGAGAACGAAATGGCCAAACAGGAAAAAAAATTTAAGACAGAGAGGGAACAGTGTTACGCCATGATGGCTCAGTTGGAAAAAGAGTTGCAACAATGGCAAGAGCAGAGTCACAAAGACGCCCAAACTTTAGAGGCAAGATCCCAGCAAATCGGGCGCCTACTTCAAGAAAAGGGTATCATCAGGTGAAGGGTCCAAGAGATAGCTGACTACATCGTCACCAGATGCCATGAATGTGAAGACATGACTCGGACCACCTTCTTCTCAGCGGTTATGGTCTTCGTCCACAAGATAATGGACGACCTTTACCGCCTCCGGCAAGACATAGCACGCAGGCCCGTGGCAAGGCCGAATGATGCCCCACCGGCCCCTGGAGAAACGGAAGCACTGATGTATTTTTGATGTTTTTCGAGTCTGTATTTCATTTTTCTAGTTGTAGTCATGTCTGAGTCCTCAGTAGTTTTTATAAAATATGTGTCGAGTCTGTTTTGCAAACTTTGAAATTCCAAAAGTGGGCTACAAGTTTTCTGTAATCAGAAGTCTTTTATTTAATGAATGAAAATTTTAGAATGAAGCTTTTAGAAAAAATATGCATTTCTGTCCTTTGGTTTTGTCGCATGAACTACGTAATGATCTGATTCATGCTGCGCTGTGATACGTAGGCAATCAACATAGGATTCGATCATAACCATAAAAAATAAAAAAAAGAAGTCGAGCAAGGAATAAAAGAGCGGAAACAATAACAGAAGAAGGGTAAGAATGTTAAAAAGGGAAAAGCCGAGAAGTAAATCCGGGATGAAGTGCACAACTGTTGCAAAACATATAGAAAAGCGTTTAAATTGTGCAGGTTCATTGCATACCCCAAACGTGCGATTTTCCTATGTGATAAATGCTCCAATCTAACATTTTGTTGGTTCAATCCAAAGGTATTTTTAGGTGGTTGTTTTTGCGGTAACCTGGCTTCCCATCCTTACTTCACTAGATCAAAAAAGAGCATAGAAATGACGTCTGAAAGTCACTTGCCAATTGTCAACTCCTCCGTGGAAGACCTAAATCCAGCAATCCCAACATTTGAGTCGGCAACAGCTGAAGAGAATAGGACTCTGTGTTGCCGCATGCTGGAAATATGGGACGCATGGTCCAATGGTAGGGAACCACCCAGTACCATCCCGGGTTTCCCAGACATAATTCCCAAGGCAGGCGGGACATCCAATATCCCCATAAGCTACCAAGCCACGCCGTTCGGATATCCAACTATGTCGGCTCACTGTGCCAGAAGGCCTTCAGAGGTTCGCCCCCAGGCCCTGTTTTCTTGTGTGTCTTCCGATATCTTTACCGCACCATCAATCTCTGCCACGGCTCCGCCGACTATCTCTGGACCAAGATTCGAGCTGCCAACATTCACATTCAAAACGCCGTCCGTCCATCTGGATACCACTCATATTACTCCCAATGCATATCCCCAACAACCTCAGCTTTGAGGTAACTTTGGGACAAGATAAGAAAAGCCTCGAGCACGAAGAAATAACTCAGAAAATGAAGAGTATTGAACAGAGCCTCAAGAATATACAGGGGCTGAGCGGGAAAAAAGTGTCTCCTATGCAGATTTGTGCATGTTCCCGCACGTCCACTTACCTTTTGGGTTTAAAACCCCCAAGTTCGAAAAATATGACGGACATGGGGACCCCATAGCTCATCTGAAAAGGTACTGTAACCAGCTCCGGGGAGCAGGTGGGAAAGAGGAACTTCTCATGGCATATTTTGGAGAAAGATTGACGGGAATTGCATCATAATGGTACATGGACCAGGATATATCCCACTGGCACATATGGGATGACCTGGCACGGGACTTTTTCCGGCAATTCCAACACAATGTGGACATCTCCCCCGATAGGAACTCACTATCCAATCTAAAACAGAAACCCTCAGAGAGTTTTAGAGAGTACGCCATCAAATGGCGCGAGCAGGCCTCCAGGGTCAAACCTCCGATGGATGAGGTTGAAATGGTCAGCGTCTTTCTACAAGAACAGGAAGCTGATTACTTCAAAAATATGATATCTGCCATGGGCAAACCATTTGCGGAGGCAATCAAAATTAGAGAAATGGTGGAGAATGGTCTAAAAACTGGTCGTATCCTAAGCCAATCCGCTATAAGAGCAACTTCCCAGGCCATCCAAAGCAGATCCGGGAGTGCAGCCAACAGAAAAAAGAAAGAAGAAGGGGCCATGATGGTTTCCGATGTCAGGAAGCCTCGACAATACCCAAGTCCATTTCCTAAAGCTTCCCAACATTACTATTCTCACCAAGACGCAGCTTATGCTACGCCCCCTCTTCCCTATGCGGTAATGAACGCTCAACCACATCCCAGGCCGCAACAACAATACAATCAGAATAGAGCTCCACCTCCGAGAAACAACCATCCTCCCCCAGCTCCATATAATCCACGCCCTCCCCAAAACTACCCGTACAACACCTACCCCCGTGAACCACCAAGGAAACCCAACTTCATTCCTATCGGGGAGCCGTATTCAAGCCTTCCCCAAAATTAGTCCAGATGGGGATTCTACAACCTGTACCTCCGACCAGGCAAAACCCAGCATCAACATCATACAAGTCGGGAACCAATTGTGCCTACCATTCCGGAGCAGGAGGGCATGACACGGAGGAGTGTTGGACCCTCAAAAGGGTCGTGGAAAGCCTTATAGAACAAAAGAAAGTGGTGTTAAGGGACGAAGAAGCTCCCAATGTGACGAACAATCCACTGCCCACTCACAATCATGGGCCCGTCATCGGCATGATTTGCGAGGACCAGGATTTTGATCCAGCTCTAAATGCCATCATCGCCATCGCATATGTAGAAAGAAAACCCAAGGCGGCACCCAAACCAGTCAAGGAGATGAAGAAGAGTAACCGCGTCCCCCAGGTCACGGAAAAGGCTAAGACTGAAACAAATAGGGGACCCTCTAAAGACGTTGTCCTTTACATCCCCAAGGCACACAAGAAGGAACAAAGTGCGTTGAGCCCTCCCAGAAGGTTACAATTAAACAAGGCGATGATGAATGGCCCAAAAATGTACGTGCCGAAAGGGACGTATGTGGCCCGGGGGCAAATAATTACACGAAGGCTGAATGAGCCCGTAGTTATTTGCCACGCGTCGCAAACTCCCATGAAGAATACTACTGTCGTCCCCTGGAATTACCACATGACGGTGGTTAAATACAAAGGGAAAGAGATTACTGGGGAAACAAGCGATATAAACTCATCAGAGAAATACCTCGACCCGTTAGAACTAAACAAAAGCAAGCTGAAACGCTTTCCGCCTAAAAGGCCGATCAGTGCTGGAGAGGCAGAAGAATTCTTCAAGAATATGAAAACCGCTGAATACGCCATAATCGAGGAGCTCAGAAAGTCCCCCACTCAGGTCTCACTTCTATCCTTGCTGGTAAATTCAAACGAGCATCAGAAAATCCTGATCAAAACCCTTAACGAAGCATACGTTCCGGCCAACACCACAGTCGAGCAAATGGAAAGAATGGCAGAACAATTTTTTGAAGTCAACCGGATCTCATTCAGCAAGAATGACTTGCCCCCGGAAGGGGCTGCCCACAACAAAGCTCTCCACCTAACTGTTAAATGTGAGGGTTACTATGTGAAAAGGGTTATGATGGACGGTGGATCTGGAGTTGATATTTGCCCTCTATCAGCCCTACAAAGAATGGAGATCGGGACTGAGAGAATCAAGCTCCAATAATGTGTGCGTCCATGTATTCGATGGTATCAAGAGAGACACGATCGGGGAAATTGATTTGGTCTTGACAATCGGCCCTGTAGATTTTGAAGTGACATTCCAGGTCATGGATATGGATACTTCCTACAATTATCTCCTGGGAAGGCCTTGGATCCATGCAGCAGGGGCAGTGCCATCTACTCTCCACCAGATGGTTAAGTTAGAATATGATGACCGGTAGTTCAGCTTTTGCCATCCTTTCTGCACTATGAGTTATTTTAGGGTGTAACTCAAGTGTTTTTAAATTCTTGCCTTTAAATTCCGATGTAAACCCTCCTATGCTCAAATTCAATGAAATGAAATCAAAATTTCATCGTCTATTATTCTTCCTGATTTTTCTGTCCTAATAATGCGGCTTTAAAAACATGACATGCTTGCAGACTTCATGCTCTGACCTTAATACACCGTCTAACCTCGAAATAATGAATCAAGAACTGGAATATGATGAAGAAAAGGCTTTTAGGGAAATAAATCGAGAATTGGAACAGTTCGAGAATAAGCCTAAGCCAAACTTAAATGAAACGGAACCCGTTAACTTGGGCAATCAAGAAGAGATTCGAGAAACCATGATAAGCGTCCACACGGATGAATTCAACTCCTATTTGAATTCAAAGACGTATTTGCTTGGTCCTACGACGACATGCCCGGATTAAGTATGGACTTGGTGGTACACAAATTGCCAACCTACCCCGGTCAATCCACTCGTCCAACAAAAGCAGAGGAAATTTAAAACAGACATGAGTGACAAGATCAAAGAAGAGGTCGCTAAACAACTAAAGGCTGGAGTAATCCGAGTGGTCCAATACACCACCTGGCTGGCCAATGTGGTTCCGGTGCTTAAAAATAACGGAAAGGTCCGAGTATGTGTTGACTACCGTGATCTTAATAAAGCAAGTCCCAAAGATAATTTTCCACTACCAAACATACACATCCTAGTTGACAATTGTGCCAAACATGAGGTACAGTCTTCTGTCTATTGTTATGTCGGATATCACCAGGTGTTGATAGATGAAGAGGATGCAGAAAAGACAGCCTTCACTACACCCTGAGGAACATACTGTTACCGGTTCATGCCATTTGGTTTGAAGAACACTGGGGAAACTTATATGAGGGCCATGACCGCCATATTTCACGACATGATGCATCAGGAGATTGAGGTGTACGTGGATGATGTGATCATTAAGTCCAGAACCCAAAGTGACCACGTGCAGCATTTGAGGAAATTCTTCGAACGCCTGCGCAGATATGATTTGAAATTAAACTAAGCGAAATGCACTTTCGGAGTTCCATCCGAAAAATTACTGGGATTTATAGTCTGTCGGCGGGGCATCGAGCTGTACCCAACAAAGATAAAATCTATTCGGGATCTCCCACCCCCAAGAACCAAGAAGGAAGTCATGAGTCTGTTGGGTAGGTTGAATTACATCAGCAGGTTCATCGCTCAGTTGACCTCCACATGCGAGCCTATATTCAAGCTGTTGAAAACAAATGCAGGCATCAAATGGACAGACGAGTGCCAGGACGCTTTTGACAAGATCAAAGAATATCTTTCAAATCCCCCATTGTTAGTCCCACCAGAACCAGGGAGACCTCTGTTCCTATACCTGACGGTGCTAGAAAACTCCTTTGGGTGTGTTCTCGGGCAACACGATGCATCCGGGAAGAAAGAGCAGGCCATTTATTACTTAAGTAAGAAATTCAAGAGCTACGAAGCCAAGTATTCTCAGTTAGAAAGGACTTGCTGCACTCTAACTTGGGTCGCTCAGAAGCTCCGACATTATTTATTGGATTATACCACCTACCTCATCATGAGGCTGGATCCTTTGAAATACATATTCCAAAAGGCAATGCCCACCGGGAGATTAGCGAAATGGCAAATCTTGCTCACGGAATTCAATATTGTCTATGTCACTCTCACAACTATGAAAGCTCAAGCATTGGCCGATCATCTAGCTGAAAATCCGGTTGATGATACCAACCCTTGAGCACTTATTTTTCGGATGAAGAAATCAACTCCGTCGAAATAATCTCGGAAGGCTGACACCTGGAAAATGTTCTTCGACGGAGCAGCCAATGCGAAAGGTATTGGGATAGGGGCAATCTTGATTTCATCCATAGGACAACACCACCCAGCCACGGCCCGCCTCCGTTTCTTCTGCACAAATAATACTGCTGAATATGAAGCTTGTATAATGGGCATGAACATGGCCATTGACATGGATGTAGAAGATTTGTTGATCATGAGGGACTCTGATTTGATCATTAAGCAGGCTCAGGGAGAGTGGGAAACTCAGGATGTTAAACTCCTTCCCTACAGACAGCATGTGGAGAACCTTAGTAAGCGATTTAAAACCATCGAGTTCAGATATATTCCTCGGTGCCACAATGAGTTAGCTGATGGGTTGGCCACCCTAGCTGCAATGATGCCCTATCCGGGTAATGTTCGCATAGACCCATTGGACATTCAAATCAAGGAAAGACATGATTATTGCAACACGGTCGAAGTAGAATCCGATGTACAACCATGGTATCATGACATTAAAAGATTTTTGAAGACAAGAGAATATCCAGAGCAGGCCAACGGAGACCAAAAGAGAACCATCCGAAGGCTCGCCAGCAGTTTCTTCCTAAGTGGGGAAGTACTGTATAAAAGGACTCCCGATCTAAATCTGTTAATATGTGTAGACGCCAAAGAAGCCGAAAGGATCATGGGTGAGGTACATTCAGGAGTATGCGGTCCCCACATGAATGGGTACGTCCTCGCAAAAAAAATCTTGCGGGCTGAATATTATTGGATGACCATGGAGAAAGAATGTTTCGGTTTCGTCCGGAAGTGCCATAAGTGTCAAATACATTGCGACCTAATCCATGAACCACCATCAGAACTGCATCCTATGTCGGCACCCTGGCCATTTGTTGCCTGGGGAATGAATGTCATTGGGACAATCGAGCCAAGGGCCTCAAACGAGCACATATTTATTTTGGTTGCTATCGACTATTTCACAAAATGGGTCGAGGCCGTCACGTTCAAAGTTGTCACTAATAAAGTGGTGGTGGATTTCGTGCATGCTAATATCATCTGTCATTTTGGTATCCCAAAAACTATCATTACCGACAATGCAGCGAATCTAAACAGTAACTTGATGAGGGAGGTATGTGAACAGTTCCAAATCACACACCGCAACTCGACCCCTTACCGGCCCAAAGCCAATGGCGCCGTTGAAGCAGCAAACAAAAACATCAAGAAAATTCTCAGGAAAATGATTCAAACATCCAGGCAATGTCATAAAAAGCTGCCTTTTGCATTGTTGGGATATCGCACGATCGTGCGCACATCGGTTGGAGCTAACCCTTACCTATTGGTTTATGGCACTGAAGCCGTAATACCTGCAGAAGTCGAAATTCCTTCGCTTCGGATTATTGTCGAAGCAGAAATTGAGGACAATGAGTGGGTCAAGACCCGATGGAGAAATTAACTCTGATTGATGAGAAAAGAATGGTCGCAGTGTGCCACGGACAATTATACCAGCAAAGAATGGCCCGCGCTTACAACAAGAAAGTGCGACCTAGGAACTTCGAAGTAGGGCAACTCGTTTTAAGACGTATTCTCCCGCACCACGAAGAAGCGAAAGGAAAATTTGCCCCAAACTGGAAAGGTCCATACATCATAAGGAAATTGCTACCAAATGGAGCGTTATACCTGGGGGACATCAAAGGAAATGACCCCGAAACGATTGTCAATGAAGATGCCGTCAAAAGGTACTATGTTTGATCCTCCATATATATTTTCAAATGTATCTGGTTGGGAAGACGAAGGCTTTCATTATCTCTACCCAAACACCATTAACCCTTTTTGCAAACCCTTTGAGCCGGTTACTCTTCTTTGATTACCCTCTTTGGAACCCGAAAGTGTTACTAAAAAATAAAAAAAATAAAAGTAAAAAAAAGAATCAAAACAAAAACGAAAAAGAAAAAAAACAAAAGCGTCGTGAACTACGTTCGACTTGATTCCGAAAGGATACGTAGGCAGCCTCTCCCTGGGGTTCAGTCACACCAAAATAAAAATTCACATTTCCCCAAGAGTTTAAGCTGGGGCAAGTGTTAAGATTCGATAATGTGCCGCCTGAAAGGTTCCAAAGTTGTAATTCAACACAAATTATTTTCACCAAAAACCCTGTTCAAGTCCTTCCGATCAATCGGCAAAGATGTCCAAAATTGGAGGATATATTTGATTGGATCCAAATACAAGCAAACGAGAGAAATTAAAATGAGAGAGTCTCATTGGTGAAAACCCACAAGCGCACCGTGAGGCGACGGTAAGCAGAGAAATTAAAAATGAGAGAGTCATGTTAGTGAAAACTCACAAAGAGAACTACAAGGCGATGATGAGAAGATAAATGAGAGAGGTTAGTTGGTGAAAACCCGCAAAGGGCGCCACTGAATGAAAAGGATAATGGGTCATCGACATGGACGCAGTCCAGGGCAAGGTTTCTCAATCTCGAGGTAATAATTGTGATGAATTTCTGAGAGTCGGACGGTTTACACGGATCAGGTATCCAGTCCAAAGGGCATGTCATGTTCATTGAAGTCCGCATCTACTCCAGATAAGTCCTTCTTTCCTTTCCCCGAAAGGGACACCTTCTGTTTAAATTCGTTGTCCATCCTGTCATTTTTTTTCTTTTGAATCCCTTTCGGTCTAACTCTGCCCTGAAACTAAGGTAACTGGCAAGACTGATTTACAGGGATCTCGTTTGACGCGGGTCAATATGCAAAAGGCACCCAGCCTCGTCAGGGGCATCGAGTTGATCCCGACTGGCCACAATGGCTGATGATTCAAACTCAAAACCTTGAAAGGAGAAAATCAAATTGAAGTGCCTATAAAGGCGAATGAAGTTGAAAGGTCGAACCCCGCATGGCTAGCCATCTTGGCAATGTTTAAAAAGCCAAGGTATTCCAATTGACCTAAAGTTACAGTTGGATGAAAAGTCAGAAGTGAAAGGCCAATAAAGGCGAAATAAAGTTGGAAAGGTTAAGTCCCACACGACTAACCGCCGCAGCAGAATTTGAGGGGCCAAAACTCCCCCCGATACTCTAGAAATCCAAAAGAAAAAGCAAGTGAAAAGCCTACAAAGGCAAAACAAAGTCAGGATACTGGATCCCACGTGACCAATTGCCATCCAAAAAGACAAGGTCCTCGGGATTAGAGATGAAACCCAATCCCCAGCAAACAAGCAAGTGTTTGAGGTCTTCATAAAAAGAACTGAGGTCAAGCAGTTGAAAATCAAGGCTGCAAAACCAACCACCGTTTCAAACTAACGAATTGTTCTTTGTTTGAAGGAAACAATTGCAACTCGAAAGCAACCATGCAACAAGCAGGTGAAACCAAAAGAAATTTGCGCAAGGGCTAGAAGGAGCTCTGCAGCATTGACTCCAAAGAAAGAGAAGTTTTCTCCAAGAAATCTTTTTCCGCATGCATAAAAAATAGAAAGAAAAAAATATATATATATATATATAAAATAAAAGAAGAAGAAGAGATGAAGAATTGAAGTTGAAAATAACTCAAAATAGTACGGGGCCTCCAATCCCCAATTACACATTTTCCCGACGCAGGGCATACACTCCCGTAGTCGATGCCACTCAAGGGTATACACTCCCTGGTTGATGTTTTCTTTCCCAATCAAGGGTATACACTCCCTGGTTGATGCTTCCTTTCCCAATCAAGGATATACACTCCCTAGTTTATTTTCTTTTCCCGACACAAGGTATACACTCCCGTAGTCGATGCGAATCAAGGGTATACACTCCCTGGTTGATGTTTTCTTTCCCAATCAAGGTTATACACTCCCTGGTTGATGTTTTCTTTTCCAATCAAGGGTATACACTCCCTGGTTGATGTTTTCTTTTCCAATCAAGGGTATACACTCCCTGGTTGATGTTTTCTTTCCCAATCAAGCGTATACACTCCCTGGTTGATGTTTTCTTTTCCAATCAAGGGTATGCACTCCTTGGTTGATGTTTTGTTTTCCAATCAAGGGTATACACTCCCTGGTTGATGTTTTCTTTTCCAATTAAGGGTATACACTCCCTGGTTGATGCTTCCTTTTCCAATCTAGGGTATACACTCCCTGGTTGATTTTCTTTTCCCGACACAGGGTATACACTCCCGTAGTCGATGCCAATTAAGGGTATACACTCCCTGGTTGGTGCTTTCTTTTCCAATCAAGGGTATACACTCCCTGGTTGATGTTTTCTTTTCCAACATAGGGTACACAATCCCTAGTTGATATCATTTTGTAAAATAGGGCTCCCAACCCCTAGTTGATCCCGCTTTGAGATATAAGGTATCCACCCCCTAGTCTGCAGTAACTCCGGGTGCACCAGTCCCGGCTTTTCATTGCTTTAAATAATGAAGTACCATAGAGTTTGTTACAATAACTCACGAAATTTTCCTAGTGAAAACTAGGGCAGAAAAATTTCGTTTGTTTGTTTTGATTTTTGTGCAGATTGCGTTTCTAGGACATTGGAATCCGAGACGACCAAAATAAGAAGTTTCGATCCAAAAAATAACAAAAACAAAAAGAGGAAAGAGAAGATTGAATCCAAAAGTGCACAAACGGGGAATATGTGGACTATTCAGGACGAGATTGATGTCATCCGTCCAGTATATCCTGCTTTGATCCGAGGAACGACAAGACAAAACCAGCACCTACGACTAACAAGCATCAGGATCCAGGTCAGAGACAACAAAAGATCAAGACTCAAGACCAAGTCTTAGATAGGAATCTTGTAATTTAGCAGCTGATAGGTTTTAGTTAGTCCTTCGTTTTGTACTTCGGTGTAATAAGGAGATCAGCAGTAGTAACAGCAGCAACCACAGTGAAATCACAGTTACCCGGTAGTCCCAGCTACAAAAATTTCCAGAACTACACTGACCTGATTCCTTTATAGCCAAGGATATGTAGGCAACCTTTGAAGCAGGGTTCGGTCAAACTTTTCAAAAACGCTTCACATGGAGTATTTGAACGGGTAAAAGCTGTTCATAACTGCTCACTTTGTCTTTTCCCGAAAACTCTTCGCGTTTTCGAGCAAAGAGGGGCAGCTGTGAGCATATAATTTTTAACCAACTATATACTCCTACAAAATTCAATAAATTAATTAGTGTTATAAACCTTTGTTGAATTTCAATGTCTGTGTGCGAAATATTTGCATTACATAAATCATAATTTGTCTTTTAGAATTCATAAATGATTTAAAGTTGCATGATTCGGTGCATAACTTCAATCATTATATTGGAAAATTACGAAAAATTATTCTTCAAATAATTACAATTGTTAACTAGAAATTTCACCTTTTAATTTACTCATTAATTAAAATTTAAGCTAGAATTAGAGCTAATTAATATATTACTTGTAATTGATTGAAATAAATAACAACAAAAATATTGATTATTTGACACAATGTAGATTTAATGATTAATTTATTCATTTTTTCTAACAAAATTGTGAATTTATTCCTTAAATGACATGAGTATTAAATTAAATGGTATTACTCTTAATTAATTTATAATTAGACAAAGACTAAGTTAGAATTAATTACTATATTTTTGTTGAGTTTTGATTTAATTCAAATTAATTAATTAGTTTAGATTAGCTAAGAAGGGGAGTAAAATCGGACCTGGGCCAAAATTATCCAGGCCCAAACCCCTTCTCTATACACAAAACACCCAGCCCAAGACCTTAAACTTGGCCTGCCCCAGCCATACATCAAACGATCCCGTTTTGTACCCTCCAATCCTAGCCATTGGATCAATTTGATCCAACTGCTCCCGAACTCATCCACTTACTACCTATATAACTGTCCTAACCCCTACCACCCGCCCTCAGAACCCGTCTACCATAACCCTCTCATCTCCTTATCTCTCTCTTCACCCTCTCTCACTCTTCTCTACCAACCACCCTGTTTCGCTGATCAAAAATCGCTAACTGGCGGCGGAACCACACCAAACTGCCTCAAAATTTTACCAGATGATCTCCTCCTCTCCTTCAACCACATCCTACCCTCAATTCCCCTAAAAACCTGTCCAAAATTCCTTAATTTTAGATCTAAAAACCAGAAACCCTAAAAGTCCAACTCCGACCTATTTCGAGAAAATCAACGACTCAAACCTACATGAATTGATAGCCCTTGGTAAGGGCTATTGATTCATGTGGGTTTGGCACGTTTCCAAACCCCACCGGAATACAGCCAAATCTCTCCTAAACTAACTGGTGCCCCTTTGAAACTTCATTTTTTCTTCTTATTTTTACTTTTTTGAACATAATTCTGAAATCACTAACTTAGTTTCTTAATCTTAGATTTCTAGTTTCTGACTTTTTTTTACGAATTGATTTATATGTTTCTTTCTTTGATGTTGAATGTTGTTTTGAATCTCATTCTAGGTTTAGTTATTCATTCTTGCATGACTTGATTAATGTTAGTTTACAATATAGGTTTTCCAGTTTTCCCTTTTGACTAATTTTGATTTTTTATAGTTTATGTGTTAATAAATGGTCAATTTAGATTAAACCTCATGCTTAGGTTTATTTAAAGTGATAATTTAGGTTAACCCTAATTTATTACTTAATCCCAAACTAATTAGTCTAGGATTTCATATACCTTCCCTAATTTGTGTGCTTCATTTCTCGTCGATTGTTATCTTAGAAATCAGTATATACGGCTAATTCATGATTCTATCACTTAATTGATTCTAAAGCTTAGTTTAGGATTCACACTGTTTTCTTGAATACTTACTCTCCTGAAGTGTAATTAGTCATGCATGCTTTAGATTGTTTGAAATTAATTGATCCTTGATTATTTTTTCATAGTCATGTAATGTCTAATAATTGATCAGGCCTAATTAATCGTGAACACTAGGATTATTAGAATCACACTGCTTTCGAAAAATAGGTGCTCAAAGTCTAATTACTGATTTTAAGTTTGACTCTTAGGATTCTGATTTGGTTTGATTAATAAAAGGTTAGTTCTACATAACTAATTAGCCTAGGCTTATGTTGGAGCTAAAACACCAATTAGGATAACTAAGTCTAATGGCTTAACTAATTAAATTATTTGAACTAACTAATCTAAGTCCTAAAATAAATTCAATGAAGATTTAACCAATTATCTTAGTTAGATCTATTCAACCTCACTTTTAAAGAGGCTTAAGCTTTCAACCTCTTTATTTAGTTTAATCACTCAATTAGGACAAAATTAGGCAGCTTAACGAATAACACAACCTTTAAATACTAAAAGGGTAATTGCAAGTGTACTTTAGGAATTACAACTGAAGAATCTTGGGTATAACAACCCAAGAAACTTCTAGAATTAGGAAAATATCGTAAGAATCAGATTCTTTAACGGTAAAACAGTAGCTTTAAAAGGGGATAAGGGCTGGAATTAATAGAATGTTCTGGAAGAAGGTACAGCTATCCAAAAGAATAATGTCTGACAGTTGTACTTGTACTATTTCAGCCTAATAGGATTAGGAATATCCTCTAAATATGCTACTCTAAATTTCTCTATATATAGACTAGGATATTCAGCCTAAAGGGGACTTTCTTTTTTTGGGAAAAACTTTGGACACTCTGAAAAATACTCTCTTCTAGCTGCTGAAAAAGACATAAATACTTTCCATTCGAAAACAAAAGGTTCCCAAAAAGAAAAGTATTATTTGAAAAAGAAAAAATCTGATTTCCTTTTTGAAAATAAGTCCACAACTAAATGGCCTAGCCCAGCTGCTATCTTCTCTTTTTTTTTTTTTTTTT